>JADRCH010000089.1:2646955-2672594 GCA_019843965.1 Rhynchomys soricoides
CGTTTTAGGTGAGTGAGCAGTCCCTGTCGACGACATGGAGTGTGTGTTTGCAGAGTGGTGGCTTTGCCTCAGCACAGACTCTTGCAGATTACTTTGGCTGAGTATTATTCAAGGACTGAAAGATCAAGGTTATCAAAACCTACTTTGGTCATATTCACCCCCAATCCCACAAACCCTCCGAGCCATTCACCCTCCTTACCCACCCAACTTGGCATCCTCTTTTTGTTTATTTGTTTGACAAGACCGACCAAGTCCAGTGTGTGCACCCGTATGCTTTTGGGTATGGAGTGTGGTCAGCATACAGGAGCCACGACTCCTCATGTCCAGGCATTCTGTTGTCAGTATCTCCTTAAGCGACCCATGGGGCGTCATGGCCATCCTCACCCTCCAGAGTCTTTAATTTTCTTTCAGTCCCTGTAGATGCAGAGCCTTCAGAAGCACTCTGCCCACTTAGGTTCTCATCCTTCACTCATGATCCATTTTTGACATCCCCATCTCTCTCCTTGATGTGCAGGCTTATTTTTAGATTCACTCATGTTTATAATCCATCTTACCCTTTACAATATAATTACAGACATGTAACTCACCTTCCCAGTGAGATGGTGTCTCTTTTCAGGTTCAATCTGATGTGACTTTTCTAAAGCAGCTTTACCTAGAGTCTGGCATGTGGTAGATACTTAGAAAATAATTTTTAATTAAATGTATTTCCTTCTCATTGAAGATTGGCTTTAGTGGTGCTTCAAGACTGGTCCTGTGCATTGTAGATGCAATATATTAATGGCTTAAATAAGGCACGAGTCTGTCCTTGACCTATAAGATGGAGTAGAAGATCTGGGAAGGCAGCTGTGTTCTGGAAAGACACTCTGGAACTTGGTCCCCTCTGTCACAGCATGCAGCCATTTCTTGGATGTGCCTGATTGAACCGAGAGCATCAAGCAGCAAATCCAGTAGAAAGAGCAGCAATGGCAATGTGGGGTAAGAGCTTTACCAAGGATCTTGGTTTCATTGCTGCTACCTCTTACACATTAGGCCCTATCCCTGTGGCTGTAACCAGCAGCAAAAGAGGATGGGAAATGAAATCCTTATTTTGGGTAGAAATTACCCAACCGCCCAATTTTTTTTTAAATCAGAAGATCATTTAATACTACACAATGATTTCCAGGCTTTTAAGACCATAATTCCGAGTAGAAAATATACTGCCCATAAGGTAAAGGGCCCAACATACATGGAAATGACATAAAAGTGTGGCAAAACTAAAATCAATCATCTCTACATTGCATTTTTTTAAATATTTTAAACAAGTGCTGGTTGTTATTGAGAAGTAAGACACGGCTTACAATGTGAAAGGTACTACTACAGGAAAGTGAGTGAGAAATCCCAGGTGACCACTGAGGGTCTACACCATGGAGAAGGGAGCTCTCAGATTAACCATGGGCAGAATAATCTGCCTGCGGTCTGTCTACGTGTGCCACAGCATTAACCACTCGCTAGATACAAGAACATAAATACATCAGTCTCATAAGCAATGGATGTTGCTGAGTCTAGGGAACATCTCTACTGATGTTAATTCCAAACACTGAAGGTAAGTGAGAGGTCTTCATCAGGGTGGCTTCTCTTAATGTGCTGTGTGTAGGAAACAGTATCCATCCCATTGATCACGCCATTGATCTTTCCCTATTTTAGGGTTAACAGATGACTCGGATTAAATTCAGAGGGACCTCCATCTAATTCCCTGTCATCGGCCAGGAGATATGAAGTCTGTCAAGGGCAACTCCCCATCTACATTGTGATCTGTATTCCCTACCCTCTCCTAGTTCACTTCTGTGCTGGATTCATCCATTGAACAAATCTGTCACTCTGACTGTAGACTTCAGATTTGAGGGAAACCTCGTAACACGTGATGTTGTTTCTCTCGACAGTTTCAACGGACTTTTGTCAGATTTCTGACAGGGGAAAATAAAACCAACAACCCCAAGAACACGCGCTGCCTTTGTTCTCAGAGTATCGGTTCTGGGGGAGTTTGAAATGACTTCCAAATGATGTCACGATGGGCACTTTAAAACAGACCCTCAGCCCTTTGTTCTGGGAGCACCCTTGGCCTCATGGGCTCTGGCAAATGCATAGTCCTTAACTGTAAGCTAATTGCATTAGTGAGCTCCTAGCAGGGGCTTCCAGAGGCCTACATTGTGGTCAGCCATGCATTTCCATGGCAGTTCCTAAAAGTCCCCTGGGTAAGAGGCAGGACAAAGGCAGAAACGCCTTACAGAGCTTTCATTGTTGCACAAAGCCTGCAAGCTGCTCATCCCCAGTCTCTGGTTAAGTCTGCCCCAAAGCATCATGGGTGGGAAAGGCCTCATCTGATCACTTCAGACCTAATGACATGGATAGAAACGAGAACTTCACACAGCTTTCAGGGCTGCTAAATGGCTTCTGAAGGAACGAGTCAATGTTTTCGGTCTTGTTTTCATTCCTCATCCTAGCACTCATCCGGATCGGCATCTGTGTTTGCTGCCTCCAGAGACAGAGGCAGGCTAATTACTGGACAAAGCTGGGGATTAAGCTTCCCTGTTGCCCTTCTGAAGAAATATTCCCTTTGGAACAAGATTTGGGGGATGAGGAAAGCAGTCCTGAGAAGGGTGTCTCTTGCCAGCAGGCATTCCCACCCTGGCTGGATAAAGAGAGCTGAGATTCACAGGGCTTTTAATCCAGCACCTTTGGCTGATCATGAGAAAAAGCTCTGCAAGTCCTCAGAAGATGGGGCGTACTTCGCCATATACCGAAGCAATAAGGCATGACAGGCACTTTGTTTCATCAGGATTGTGCACCTTATGCATTTTGTGGCAGAAGGCCAAAGCACAAATGACTTCAACTCTCAAGAATATTCTTCCATAAATGCATTAGAACCCTGGTCACTGACGTATTAGTACTAAGAAATGAAAATTACCTGAATAGAGAGGAGGAAGATATCCTAAGACAGGTTCCTAGGAATCAGGCACCCTGACAGCCTATAAGAAACTTTCATTTGCAAATGATGTTCAAAAGATGCATCTTCATCTATCCCTCCTAGAAAGGGCCCTGTGATCTGAGAGCGACTGCCTCTTCCTGGATCACCAAAGGCCAAGGGTCAAAGTGAAACTTAGGAGGTGAGAGTTCTGTCAGCATGGCTGGCCTAAGCCAGATTTCTGGTTTAGATGATCAGCATTTATCGGTTTCCCTAAAAGATGGCGAGAGGCCTTCAATCGTGTTCATGAGTCGTTTCTTTAAAAATAATTCTGAGCCAATTTGGCTTTTAAAAATTTGCCTCTGAAGACAGAGGCTCCAGGGCGGTTGTGATCTGGCCCTTCTCCCAGAGAGAGGTACATTTCTAGACGGTTGGAGAACATCAGGTGGGACTGTGTTACTCTGCTTCTGGCTTTATGCCTTAAAATATGACCTAAGGCAAGCTATCATTTCCCAGAAATGAAATATGTCATATTTTACTATTAAAGTGAGGCAGAAAAAGAGCATTCTATTATAATAATGGTTTTTGTTTAAAAAAATTTAAATGTCAAATCCCCAAAGGAATAATACATATCTGATACTATTATTGGAGCTGTAATACCAGCAATCATACGGGGTACTTACATTTGGTATTGTTCATACAGTAAAGGGATTTTCATGAAATCTTTCTGTAAAATTATGGTGTCAGAGGGAAGTGAGGACCAGCACCGAGCACTATTCATGCAATCAATATGCATTCATTGGGAATGAGTGTGTGTCAGTCATAAGTCTAAATGCTGGGGATGCAGACATAAGGTCTAGAACATTCCCTTGCCTTCAGCGAGCTCACAGTCCAGTCGAGGAGACAAATAGAACTCTAGACTAGGAAACAACTGTCACCACGTAGAAGAGATTCTGGTGGGGCTGTGGACAGAACGCAGGGAACAGTTAGCTCATGCAAGGAGGCTTTGCTATACCTAAGTGGTCTACTCAGCTAAGCGGAACCTCAAAGTAGCAAGATGTAGGATTTCATGGGCAAACGGAAGAGAACAGCCAAGAAAAATCAAAGTAACATGGAAGGAACAGATAAATACATTCAGTGCGTGGTTTTGTGTAGTTACAGAGGTGAGCCTGTCAACCCGCTGATGTCAAATGATGATGTTGTTTGAATGACTTGTGAGCAGTATAATTTTAGGGAAAGAATATATTTTGCATTATATTTTACAGGACAAAGGCAAAGAGAGTAAGACGCAAAATGCCACATGAGATAAAACTGTCATTTTCATCGTGACTCATCTGTTAACTTATGGAAACACACTCACATCAAGAAATACAAGAAGATTGCTCACTTCATATGCTCACGGGTGGATTGAACCTAATTTTGTAGCATTAAAACCAATTTTCCACTGAGAAAACATGTCACATGAACCTTTATAATGATTAATATTTGATATTTCAATGTCACCTTTCGTCCTGAGATACATCCCATGCTCATGGGAAACACAAGCTCTAAGGAGACAGGATTAATAGAAAATGTCACACTTTTTATTTTCCATATTCCCAGGGCTTTCTGGCCAGCATCCCTCTCACCTTTATGGTAGTAAGCAGTAAGACAATGGTTTTCCCCACGGGGTCCTACCTTGAGGAGTCATAAGATAGAGTATTAACTCTATCTGTTTTGTTTACAGCTCTTCTCACAGGATGAAATTTGACATAGCCATTCCCGTTCTCCTTTGCTTCACTACCACTGACCACATCCTGTGTAGAGAGCAGACCTAGAATGGGCTGTGTCTTTGTAGAGTTCTTCTGCTTCCACAGGAGAAAAACAAAACCATCATCATCACCATCACCCCCATCACCATCACCCCCACCACCATCACCCCCACCACCATCACCCCCACTCCCACCACCCCCACCCCCATCACCTCTACCCCCACCATAACCCTCACAATCCCCATTGTGCCATTGCCTAGAAAGCACTCACTGCATGCTTATGATGACCTGTTATCCTATATAGCAGCCATATCTATTAATTTGACAGCAACATTAGAGGGTAGATCTTTCTGTGATTATAGAAGAGTTTTGTAAGCATTATCAGATACGGTAACCACTGTCAAGTGTGGCCATTGATTGGTGCTACTGAGGATTAACCATACTGATCTTGTATTTAATTTTAATTAAATTCATGGCAGTAACACTGAGACTGGTAGTTCTGGTGTTGGTCAACACAGTGGTAGCAACCAGTGACATTTATTATTACTGTCACTGTTATTATTTTAAACCAAGAGCTGGGGGCATGCTTCAGCATTTAAGAGTGTTTACTGCTCTTGTAGAAGACCTGAGTCTTGTTCCCAGCACCCATGTTGAGGCTTAAAATAACCTGCAACTTGCCAGCTCCAGGGGATCTGATGTTCTCTTCTGGCCTTCATGGACCGGGACATGCACACAAATAAAAGTAAAATTAATAACCCCTCAAAGCCAGACCAAACCCCAAAGGCCTACTTTCAACATGTCTATATTTGTTATGTATTATATAAATACTTATTTACGTTATGTATTTATCATATATTGACGGTGAGAGTGAAGAACAGGTATGAAATATTCTTGAACATAACTGTTTTTGGAAGAGTCCTCTACCCTACATTTGGAGAACTTTAGACCAGCCTTTTCCTCTCTGTTAAAAGTAGATTTTAACAACTCCCGAGGAATATGTAGAATGATCAAGTGTTTTCCCAACATGGAATATTTGGAAAAGCCATAGCTGGTGTCTTAAATGGAATGAAACTGTTTTCCAGCCACCCCAAGTAGAAGCATTGAGTTCACAGAGAAAGAAATTCCCATTCACTTAAGAAATAGGAGAACGGAGAGGGGTTTTACGTTTTTGGGTGTAGATGGGCGTCTTCAGATAACTTCTCATTAACATCAACTTCTGGGGGGGATTTTTGCCTTGGTGTGAAAATATGGAAATCTGCTTCTGTACACAGAGACTCAATTCCATCTCCCACAGTAGTCCACACTGTAGACTTCTGACTATCATTAGAGAAAGAACTTAAGTAGCCCTTGGATTGAACCATCTGTCGCAAAAAATGTGACATATGCTTTCATTGTTTACTCAACGACGGAGAGTAAACTGATACACTGAACTGGAAATCTGCGTAAATCTGGTGTGATTGAATGTGACACTGGGGGAGGGGGTTCCTGGGGAAGGCATCAGACACTTCATACCTGCCGCTGAGGAACACGTGCAAGGCAAAGGAGGAGCTAGGACTGGTGGGATGTCCCCTGGGTTTAGGTCGCTCACTGAGGCGGACACTCCTTGAGGACTCCAAACAATGCTACAGCCGCCCCAGCTGAAGGGCACACCTGGCTGATGTGTACTTGAATGGAGAGCTACCCATCCCTCCTCCTCTTCTCCCTGCCCTTATGCCCGGTCTCAAACTTAAACTAAAGCCTATGCCCTTTTCAATTAACCCTCTGGATCAAAAAAGAGCGTCTCTTTTCTGTCCTTCTTGGAGGCCCATTGTCTGTGGTGATGGGTTTGCAGATTTGACAGCTGGGCTCATAGATTTGATTCAATCTCGGTTTTCCTAAGAGCTGAACTTGGACATAGAAAAGATCTCCGACACAAGCCCCAAGCAGCGAGACGGTCAGTCAAACACCATCGTGGACATACTCTAGACAGATCTCTGGATCCCTAAGGGACAGCGGATGTCACCGAGACAGGGTTCAGTAGCATCGCTGGAGTGACCCTCGAAGTTGGGTGGTGGTGGTGAAGGGCTGTGGATATGCTGTGTTTTATAGAATGTTTTTGAAAAAAAATTGCTCTTGAAACAGTCAAGATGGAAATCATCTTATAAATTATCTAAAGCTGGGTCTGATCAGACTTCAGTACAGTGGGCTGGGGACTTGGCTTTGTCTCGCTGTCAGAGCAGGAGGAGAGACGTGTGTGTGCTCGCACAAGCGTAAATCAATGGGTGAACGGGTGGGTGCATCCCCGGATCGCCGCTCAGGGCTTGGGTCTGAGTGAGTCTGTATCGTGCCAAGTCTTGAGTCACAGCCGCGAATGACGTGGAGAAAGAAAAAAAAACAACTTTGTGTTCAAAAGGGTCTGGATGGGTTGCAGTGTTGCACTAAAGAAAGAGCCCTTGTGCACTGAAGGGGGTGGGGGTGCGCAGCCTCGGCGACGGCGGCGGCGTAGCGCTGCAGGTCCGGAGCCTGCGTGCGTGTTGGCCTTGGGTCCCACCGCCAGTCAGCCGGTAAGTCCGCTGTGGCGGACATAGGAACCGCGCTTCACAGAGGAGCCGGCCCTGCGCTGCCGGGCGGCCAGAGCAGAAGCAGCCCGAGGGGCCTTTAGCCAAAACCAATCTGGGCACGCTACCCTCCCACCGCTTCCAATAACCGCTGACATTCCTACCGGGCATCGAGCCGGGGCGGGGAGGTCTGCTCGGAAATCGTCCTGGCCAACTCTACCCTCCGAGCTGTAGCTGATTATGGCATCGTTTTTTTACCTAGCCCCGAGAAAGTGAGGCCGGAAAGAGAAAGAGGAGGCGGGGACACTCCCAAAGAATAAATAAATAAACAAACACTGGCTACTCGCTGCAGCTGGACACGGGTCAATTGGGTCCAGGTTGGTGGCATTTAGAGTTTTCTCATTCCACTTGAGAACCCATCGCCACCTCCCCTCCAGCCATCCTTTTCCATTTTGCTGGCGTCCTCCAACTTCGGGGCCAGGGGGGCGCTAGTGGTGCGGGGCTGCACCTGCTGGGGCGTGCAGATGCTGTGGGCTAGCTCGCTCTCCCGGGGCAGTGGTGTGGATGCACAGGAGTTCGGGCGCTGGGCAAGTGCCTGTGTGAAGCATCGAAGTCTAGGAAGGAGCCCAGGATGAGCGGCGGGTAGGAGTAGGGGCGCAGAAGCCAGGTTTCAGCTCCAGGCGGGATGTCAGTTTCCTCTTGCGGGACTGCCTGGGAAAGAGGCTAGTCCGGGTGAAGGGTGTAAGTGGCTGGGATAGCGATCGGTGGCCGGGGACAGAAGAGCTAGAACGCTAGTGATCGAGCCAGCAAGTGAGTGGTCGGGCGGGAGCCAGGGAGGGCGGCCAACTTCCCGGAGCCGGAGCAGGGTCTTGGTCCAGCGGGGTTGGCTAAGGAGCCTTCGCCGCCGAGGTTCCGACTCCGGGCAGCGCCAGCTAGCTTCCTAGCTTCCGGCGCTTGCTCGGAAAGTAATGGTTATTTATTTGCTTGCGTTCAGCCTCTTGGACTGTGCGCGATAGCCTCCAGCTTTGAACGTTGGGAGCCCTAGCGGACCTCTCCAGCTCCAGACCCCGGGTTCCGGAGCTTCCCCATGCCCGGAATAGATGAACTCGCACCTCCAGCTCTCGGACCCGAGTGGGGGTAGCGTTGAGAAGTCCCCCAAAGGGGGAGTGGAGGAGGGGAGAGGGGCGGGAGTGGGAGGCTTCAGCACTCTGGGCTCTCATTTCAAAGCGCGCTCTCCCTTCCAGGTTGGGTCGGAACTGAACCCCTAAAAGCGGGTCCGCCTCCCGCCCTCGCGCCCGCCCGGAGCTGAGTCGCTGGAGGCGGTGGGCGGCAGAGCGACAGGGAGTCTGCTTTCACCCTGGATGGAGCTGAACTTTGAGTGGCCAGAGGAGCGCAGTCGCCCGGGGATCGCTGCACGCTGAGCTCCCTCCTCGAGACCCGGCGGTGGCTTTGGATTTTGGGGGGGGCGGGGACCAGCTGCGCGGCGGCACCATGTTCCTAGCTACTCTGTACTTCGCGCTGCCACTCCTGGGTAAGTCGAGACCGCTGCTGGCTTTCTCATCCAGAGTCTTTCATAGGGGGTCTCTTGCCGCGGCCACTCCAGAATTGCGGGTGGGTGCCGTGAGTGTGAGTGGAAGAAGTTTCGCTAGGGGGTGAAGAGGTTCAAGGATTGGGAAGCGGTGGTGGCGCATCTTTGCGCGGTTGATTTTATTTTTGCCGTATTTAAAGGGGAAAAAAACCCAAAACACACACTAATAACCCAGGCTGATGGGGAATTGAGGGGTCCTAGGCTTCCATCCCGGGGCGTTGGTCCTCTTTGGAAGTCGCAAGGAGCTCGCTGAGACGCTCCGGCAGGTGGAGTGTGGTGGAATATCGCCAGGGTCGGAAAAGAGCAAACTTGGAATGGAAAACTTTTCTGGGAATAACGTCTCTGCGCATCCGCGGGGCAGACTGTGGCACTCGCCCGCCTTTCGTTCAGCGCGCTATGGGTGCCAAGCGCCCAGCCTCGATGTTCAACTGAGTGCCCTTGTACCCGCTGCTGGCCGGGAGACACTGCAGCCTCCCGGTGCCTGGGGAGGCGGGGCAGCGTTCAGGACTGCTTCTGCTTTGGGACGCTGAGGCTGCGCGGCATCCCCAGCAAATCCGACTAAAGCAGCCAGTGGAAGCTGTTACTACCTTCCTTGTTGAGCCAGGGAGGGGCATGATGGCAGGAGTTACAGGGGTGAGAAAATGGTCACCCAGAAGAGGGGTGGACCAGCTTCCTACCTAATCCGCCCCTCAGAGTGATGATGGTGGAGCTCTATCATGCCCTAGGCGCAAGCCCTGCCCTCCTGGGACCTGGGATCAGGGTACCCACCAGTCTGCTGCACTCAAGCGTTCTTCTGTTCATTCACTCTGTAGATTTGCTGATGTCGGCCGAGGTGAGTGGCGGGGACCGCCTGGACTGTGTGAAAGCCAGTGATCAGTGCCTGAAGGAACAGAGCTGCAGCACCAAGTACCGCACACTAAGGCAGTGCGTGGCAGGCAAGGAAACCAACTTCAGCCTGACATCCGGCCTCGAGGCCAAGGATGAGTGCCGCAGCGCCATGGAGGCCTTGAAGCAGAAGTCTCTCTACAACTGCCGCTGCAAGCGGGGCATGAAGAAAGAGAAGAATTGTCTGCGCATCTACTGGAGCATGTACCAGAGCCTGCAGGGTATGCACTGCTGCCCCCACCAGCCAGCCTGCTGGGCTTCCTCTCCGGAGGCCAGAGGCAACCTCAGTCCCAGAGGCAACCTCAGTCCAGTCGGTACTGGGGTTAAGCTGGCTGGCTGATCTCATCCTCTGCTCCCTTCTCCCAGCTGCGGAATGAGGACCTTTCATTGGCCCCTAGGGACAGCGGCAGCTGGTGTTCGCTGCAGCTGCGCAGTATTGTTGGAGCTGGCTGTTGGAAAATCCATGAGGGGGTGGGGGCACCCCTGGGACCCCATTGACCTTCCTGAGACCTAGTCAGAGCATCAGAGTGGGGACCCCTTAGATGCTACCTAAGGAGCCTACCTTTCAGCCGGCCTGAGTCTTTCACTGCCTTGAGAGAGTTGTGGTCCCGCAAAGGCATCTGCCGTTTCCTCCTTCCTTTCTTTATGACAGGAGATAAAGATGTATTACAGAGCCAGTGAACTCTGTTCTCCCTTCATGAGCCCCTCACACCAGTTCAAAGATACATGGGTGGAAAACCATTTGTCATTTTAGATTAGTTGGGTTTTGAACCAGCTGCTGAGGTTCAAACACGGTTAGCACTTAAGTAGCAGCCACAACTGCCCATTCCAGAGGGATATAAGGAGTCCACAAGTGAACCTCTGAAGTTTCCCATATGTCCATTCTAAACGGACCCGACATTGATAATGCAGAAGCTTGGACTGTCAGCTGCCACTTCTAAAAATCCTATGCCAGTGTTCCTGCTTGCAGGCCACATGCATGGTTTGGGGAGCTAACAGAACTAGGGTCTCTCCTGGGTCACCTTTCTTCCATTGGTTCCTGGAGATAAGCAAAGTATGTGACGTCACTGGCTCTTTCCTCTCAGATTTCAGTTCCTTTGCAAAGAGTGGGGGAGTTTTCTGGCAAGCTCAGGCTGGGTTCTTCTCCAGTATTTTACAAGGTGCTCTGGGAAGAGCAAGGACGGCAAAGGCAGAGGAATGAGAAGGAAATGACCGTATCCCTAAACATGCATGTGAAATCTTTGAGAGTTTCAGCATCTTCTTGGTACACAGTCATAACATGATTAGGGGTTCCGGCTGAGCAGTGAAACCCTGTTTGAAATATGCCTGTTTTCCAGAGCTTGAGCCCAATCTTCCTGTCATTTCTAGGAAATGACCTACTGGAAGATTCCCCGTACGAGCCGGTTAACAGCAGGTTGTCAGATATATTCCGAGCAGTCCCATTCATATCAGGTAAGCTGATTTATACTTCCACTATGACTCCTTTGTCGGCCCAGCTCTGCTGGCTTGCCCTCTGGCGAGCTTTCTCATACTGTATAGGTCGAGGGAGGTTTCTGGGAAATCGGAAGTAAGGGGTTGATAGTGAAGAGGTAGACCATATAGCCATGGATATCTGAATGGAGAACAGTTCTCCACGAAGTAATGTGCTACGGTGGTTTGGAAGAGCCTTGAGGGAGGTGACTGCACGGACTTAAATAACAATAAAATATGGTTGGCTAGCTCTAGGCAAAGGGAACACTGCTGTCTGTAGGTGGTAAATGTATTCCTGTTGCTGCGCCTTACACAGTGTGACTCTGTGGAATGGGATCTGCTCTCCTGATGCCACTGTCTTCAAGAAGCAGTGGAGCTGTGGCATAAACTTTAACCTGTAGAGGGATTGTGGGTAGACTAACTTGTTGCCGTGGATTTAACAGCTGACATTGATTTGAACGGTGATTTGCTCACATTTGTTCTCTGATTTGTCCTGAGCAAGTTTGAGCTCATCTGAGAGGGACCAGTCCTGCCCCTGTGGCCCTTTGGCATGTAGTCTCTGCCCTTGGCTTGTTTGGGCTTTCCTTCTAGTTCTGCATTCAGTTTGGAAATGAGCGGAAGTTTAAGAATTAAGTTATTTTTCTCATAGCATTTGCATTCAGATAGCCCGCATAGAAGAGGCAAGGCAGTAATTTCTCTTAATGAAATACGGATTCCAGACTGATGCCGGCTTTAATTATTTACAGTTAAGACATTTTCTCAAATATGTATCACTCCCACAAATTGCACCTGTCTTGGTGGTTAAACATGATGGTAGTGTTGGGTTTGATTCTGAGAGATGGTGGCTGGCTGACGAGAGGGTTCTGGTGTTTTAGATGCCTATGGCTTTATGCAGAAAAGCACAGGAGCGAGGGAGCACGCACATACTGATATAATATGAATTATATAATATAACATTATATTATATGAATGTGTTGGATGTGCACTCGTTGGTCAGATATCCATTGGACACCTACTGTGTTCTCGATGTCCTGGTGTTGGCTGCCAGCCAGCTATCATCCTGGTCCTCATGAATCTTAGAGGCAGCTGCTGACATTTACTGAGCCCTTAGTATATGCCAGGCATTGTGTCAGGAGCTCTTAGCACTGTCTCACACTCGGTATGGAGGAGCAGATTGAGGCCCAGGGATGACGGGAAACTAGCCTGTGACCACAGAGGTCAAAAATGCACAGTTCAAAGCCAGATTTGTTTGATTGTAAGGGATTTTTTGTTTTTCATCTACCTGATGTTGGCACAGACCGGCATTGTGGAAGTTAGAATCTCAGGTTGCATCTAAACCTATTGAATCAGAATCTGCATTTTAGCAAGATCCACCTCGATGGGTCCTTCACGAATATATGGAGCTTGAGATGACTTCTATATATGATTTTCTCTTTAGAGGAAAGATATCTTTCTCTCTCTGCCTCTCTCTGCCTCCCCCTCTGTGTGTGTGGGGGGGGGAGAGGAGAAAGATTAGAGTTAGACAGTTAGACATGAGGCTATAAGTTATTATTGGAGACCTTCACGTTCTCCTGAATTTTCTGGTAATTTTTACTTTAAATCTTGACTGCTTTTCTCTGCCCTGCAAGGACAGAGTCTTAAGCAGTGAGAAAGAGGGGGGAAGAGGGGACAGGCATAAACAGAATGCTTTCAAAGAAGCATCAGTGGATGGGTTAAGATGGGGTGTAGCTAATGAGGCACTGGGAGCCTGACCTCTGACCTCCTTGCCTGCTGCTTGCCATGAGAGCATCACTTCCCACTGAGGGCTGGAGGGTGTGACCCACTCCATAAATAAGGGCCATTTTGATTTAATTTCAGAATTGCAGTGAGCTAAGTATAGGGCTTTGCCCAGACTCTTCGCCCCTTGCAGTGCCTTTCAGCTCCCCTTGGTATAATAAGGCAGTTGGAGTAAGTGACCTCCAGTTCTCTAGTCTGTGGTTCTGAAAGAAAACTGGGGTCACCCCCAATTCCTCACCTGTGTCCAGGTGCGCCTAAACAGCAAGGCTGTTCTGGGGTACTACTGACTTGTCTGAATTCCCTTGATGAGTATGAGAAAAATCTTCTGCACTGACCAAGCTTCGCTTATTCATTTATTGAACAAAATAAACTCAGGCAGGTCTATTTCCATAGCACACAGGATCCTGAGTGTGTGAGACTCTCCATCCGGTTGAATACCTAAAAGTCATAATGAATTAATTAAGCAGAGACAGGAAGGCTTCCTTTAGAGCTTCGATTGGGTATCTCGAGGGCATTGGACTTAGGTCCTAGCCCCAGAGCTCTGACCTTTGACAGTGACTTGTGTTCCTTAAGTGGATATGGTAAAGCCAAATGGAACCTTGAGTAGTTTGAAGTCATTGGCACATAAGACAGTATGGCCTCTGTCAGCTGGAGTCTGAAGCGGGGTGATAAATGTAGCCCTTCACTGTTGGATTCCTGGTTTCTAGAGTATCTGTTCTGTGTTGAGCATGGCTCTGAGGAAGCCAGCACTGCTGACTCTCCTATATATAAAGTAACCACCAGGGAACGTATGTTTGGATTACCATGCGTGGTGTGAACTGAATATACGTGTAAGCCGAATCTTCCCACTGACATGATTGAAAGTCAGGCAGTGAAGATGGCTCAGTGGTAGCTGTACAAACACGAAGAATTGAGTTTGGGTCCCTAGCACCCACACAAAAGCTGGACTCAGTGATGGGCAGCTAGAACCTCCGCGTTGAGAACGAGACGGCTGAGGCAGGCAAATCCTAGGGACACTGTGGCCTCCTAAAGGACACGTTTGTTTCCAGTTTCTTTGGAGTCTTAAAAAGCAAAGCTGTCTTGCTAACTGGATAAAAGGCCTTGTGGCGACATTATTACATGTGGCCTGGCAGGATCAAGATAAAGAACAACAGTAAAATATAATCTAAAACCCGTTTCTCTTCTGAAGAAAGGAAATGGAGCCCCTGAATTAGCCAGTATTTCAGTGGACAGTTGGCAGGCCTCTGCTTGTGTTTGCCCGCTAAGGCATGCAAAAGCATGTGAGGAACTATGTTCACTCGGCCAGTGTAGTTTCTAAGGGTTTGGTGCCTGAATAACACACGAGAGAAAATGAGCCAATGAAAGAGAATGTTGGAGTAAAGGGGGCGGGGCATGAAGAATTTCCTGGAAGCCCAGACACTAGACATAAGAATATAGTCTCCTCTCTTGGCCACGGCACTCTCCCTGTTAACCATGGACATGAAGGGAGGATGAACCTGCTGGAATTGTTTCTCTGACTCTCCAGAAAAGGAGAACAATGCAGAGAGACCATTTCAAAGTGCAGTCGGAGCCAAGATAAGCCTGCAGACAAGGGTCTGAGGGACGAGCTATGACCCTCTTAGGCAGAAAGAGAAAACGAAGCTGCAGGGATTCAAGTTTGATTGGGAACTTGCATTTTGTGGAGAATCAGGAGCTGCCGGGATTTCCACTTATAGAGTCAAAGTGTAGAGAGAGGTGTAAGAAAACCAAGGGGAGGCGTGCCAGAGCTGAGACCTCCTGAGAGTCTGTGTCTCCGGCACCTCTTCCCTGTGGCCTGTGGGTGTCACAGACCTTTCCAGAAATGTCAGAACTTTAACTTTGATGCCTGAGTAATTGGGAATGGTTTAATCCAGGCATAAGATGTGTCCAGACTTTCTTGAGTTTGGATTTCTGGATGAGGATTCGCATCATTAGCTGTGCTTGCCATTTCTAATATTATGGGCCGTCATCTTTATGTCAGTACTTTATTTATTAAGAACTTTTCCCACTGGAGAAGAGCCTGAGGAGGACTAGGATATCACCCATGGATCATAAGAGAGTCTCAGCACTGCTTTGCTATTCTTGTTGTAGGCTGGGGGGCAGGGGTGTTGGGGAGCCACTTATTCCATTTACTCAGTTCTTGATTGAATTTTAAAATATATTTTTAAAATTTTATACGTCTGTATGTATGTACATATGGGTGCCCAGTGAGGTCAGAAGAGGGCATTGGTGCCCTTGGGAGTTGGAATGAGCCAGAATTTCGAGCCACCTGGTGTGGGTGCCCTAGGAGCCATTCACACTCTTACTCCAATGCATTTCTCCCAACCCTTGCCCAGCTCTGATGGTGCTGATATATTTCAGAGCCCCAGTGCTGCTTTGCTATTCTCGTTGTAGGTCAGAGCTGCTGATTCTGGTCTGGGTCCATAGGGGCCCCTTGTAGCCTAATCTTACTACTCCTGGAAGCCCCGCGCCCTCTTTCCATTTGAGCTCCCTCAGATAGACCCTTTCCTATGTATTCCATCTGTGTTCGTCCTCCTGGGCCTTTGGTCATGGCCTTTTTGCTTCAGAAGCGTCTATTAGTTCTTCAAAGCTGCAATCAAATTTCATCTCGGGAAATCTCGATGGAATCCCCCTAGACAGGCCCCTCGCTAGGACTCCTCCTGTTTCCTGTGCTTCTATGTTTATAGTAGCTGTTAATCGTAGCACATTGAAAGGACTATTTATGTGTCTGTCTTTCCCACTGGAAGTCAGTGACTGCTTGTTATGTTCTGTGTCAACTCTGCATCCAGCATCCTTTCTGGTCCAGAGTAGACAGTCTATGACCACAGGTGGCTGACTGACAAGGCGGGGGTTCTCAGAGATCTAGGCCAGTCCTCCACTTTTAAAAACGGTCTTTCAGAGAGGGTAAGAGATTTGGCCAGGACCACACTGCTTGAGATTAACCAGAGCATGGCTGCGCAGAAGGATAGGTAGCCTCTTTTTGTTGCATGAGCTGGACATATCTATTTCAGAGACCTCAGCCACCTGCTATGTGGATGATTCAGAGCGTTCTCTTCTCTGCCGGCCTTATCTAGGCTCTAAAGCGATCTTTCCAACCAAATGGGGCCATCTAAACCGTCTAATATCTATCAGTTACCTCGAAGCTAGCCAGTCCAAAATGGATCTTATCATCTCTTCCCCCTTTCCCCTGTACCCTCTCTTCCCGGTCTCTTGTCTTATACAGCAGGTTATTGGATATCCAGTGTGCTACAAACAAACCACGAGTCCTCTCCAGCCCTGTGCTGTCCCTGCGCCATCATCAGGACTGCCTCTAGGCCCCGAGGAGACAGGAGTCGCCAGTCCCCTTTGGCATTGCTCCATTCTCTGAGTTTCTATCTCTGAGTTTCTATCTTTGCTTTGTGTTTGATGCTCATGAACTTTGGTCTGGCTTCTCCCAGGATCGTCTGGCTCCTTCCTGGTCAGGTGCCCTGTTGACTGGGCAGTGTGTACCTGTTTTCAGCTGTACTTCCTAGCCTTTCCTGATCTGTCTGTCTCACCCCATGCCTTATGTCATAGACAAGGCACAATGACTATCTAGTCCTCTGTCAGTGCTCAGGGTAGCTTCACAGGGCCACCCTAGATAAAGGGGACCCATTCCCTGAACATTCAGCCACCCAGGTGATTCCTGGCTCCACCCACAGCGTGGACACCTTGGTTATAAAATCAGGGAACAGTCGCATCTACTTTACAAGTTCTTGTGGGCTAATGATGCTTTATGTAAAAATTTTAGCATAGTGGCTGAAATATCTTTTGTCCTCCATAAATCTGCCTCACTTTTAACTCAGTGTGGGGGGCCTTTTAGCTGCCCCCTCTCTCCTGACTCTGAAACTGGGCCTCTTTTCCATGCAGGATATCCTCTAATCCAGGGACTAGAGACAGGAACAATCCTGAACTCTCAGCAACACAGATGATAAATCTGTGTGTATCTCAACGGCTCTGGAGGATAGCCTTGCCTCTCAGTAGCCAGGCGTGAGGCTTGCTGGCCCTTTCTGAAGGGCTGTGCTTGTGCTCAAGCGCCTGTTGCTGCTCTTCCCTGGTACTCAGGCGCTTTGGTAGGTGAGCATGTGGTGATCACCGGGAAGGGAACTGTTGCTGTACATAAGGATTCTTGTGATCAACTTTCCCTTCTCAGCATCACGACCCCCCATCTCTCCCACCTCACACTGTAAATCTTCCCACAGCAGAATTACTGTGTCCTAAGAAGAATGCAGGGGAGGGACTTGAGACGGGAGAGACTTCCCCCTCCAAAGCCTCTGCTAAGGACACTCAGGGTTCACTTTCACAGACTACTACTTTTGGGTTTTATTCCCTCCCTTTCCTTCCCCACACCCCTAGGCAGCCTACTTTTGTGGCATAACAGAGAGAGATTACAAACAGGCTCAAAAGGAAAAGATAACCAATCTATGCAAATCTGTTAAGGGGAGCCTTTTAGGGTCTTCGAACATGTAAACAATTGTGGAAAAACTCGGGCATGTGTTTTTCTCTCAGTGTTTACTTCCCTGCTCATTACCTGCCCGATGACTTGATGAAACCATGTCTTTCTGTGTCACTGACCATGTCCTGACAGCAACATCAAGTTGTGTAGATTAAGTGTGAACCTCTATAAGTTTATGAGTAACACGTAGGACATTGTGGTCTCTGACTCTTCATGGCAGAGGCCTACATGCACCAGCAAAGACTGGGAAGGTAGAGACAGCCAAATGTGTTGAGCAGTGTTCCTGCAGGCCCTGCTTTAGAAAAGGAGATAAAACATCAGTGAGTGACAGGTAATTGTACGAGCCGAAGATTGTTACAAGGTGCAAAATTATTTATAGCCAATATGTCTGCCCTCGTTCCTTCTCTTTAGACTCCTGAAGTATTTCTTTCTGTCATCTCTTCATTTTTTTTTTTTTTTTTTGGTTCTTTCCAAAGGATACCTCACACCTTTGTTGTTGTTGTCTGAAACACAATTCTCGAGAGAAAGTACCAAGTGGAGCAGATACATTCACAGAGTGCTGTGGCAGTCCAGGGTTAGGAACCTGCTGGCCTAACCCCTGACTAGCTGGGAACCTCAGGCTGGTGTCTACCTTTCCTACTGGCTACATGTGCCTTTAGCAGTGTGAAGAAGGCAATGGACTAGGTTGGCCTGCAACAGATCTCTGCTCCTTCTTGAAGAATCTTTTAATTGAGTGGTAGGCCTTTATGGGCCTCGTGGTCTTTGTCTCTAACACTTCCCTCATACAAAAGAAACTGTTGATTATCACACACAAACACATGCACACATGCATAGACGCTGTATCTATAATGTAATTGTATCTACAGTTTATAAACTGACTTAGACAACTGGCTGAGTGAATACCCAGAAGATAATGGAGGACTGAAAGGAAAGGAAGAGGAAAGGAAGCCGGAAGTGAGTTTGGCAACACAGGCTGTAGGATTCTATATAAGTAAGTAAAGCCAATCACAAGGATCGAGTTTGCTTGACAGGGATAAACGAAGATGCCCCCGGCATCTCTGGAAGGTCATTCTGGTCCAGCCCTCTTATTTTATTGATACGAATACTGAGAGTTCCATAAATTTATGGGCTGGTGGAACATAAATTGCCAGGGACAATGATGACAAGCAGAATTAGGTGTGTGCTTGCTTTTAAATTGCTATTTGAAGCTCTGCAGATCCTGGCACTTTCCTGCCTACCTTCAGCTGTCCTTGACCTGCGGGCCTCTGGTTCCCTTCTGTCTCCCCTGAGGAAGGTGAGTGCTACAGCCTGGGTTTGGCTGGGGGTGGGGGCAGCTGACCACTGTTTCAGAACAAGGGTTAATTGATAGATCCCTTGCAGCAGGACCTAGTGGCTGCAGTGTTGATGTTCATCCTTTGTCCCTCTTCAGAGTTTCTGCCATGGGGGGAAAGTGAGAAATTATTTGTTGCAGCCCTCAGATTTAAAAAAAAAAAGAAAGAAAGAAACCTTAGTCTTTCATCTGGTATTTTTTTGTTAAAGAAGCTAACCACTTCCTGTAATTTAGAGACTCAGCTAGCTGGGTCACTGATGGAAATGAATGGGTGATTTGCATAAGGGGCTAATTTATTATGTCCCCTGGGCATTTCTTTCATCTCTCCTTCCATTCTAATTAACGTTCTAAGGGGGTCTATCACCATATCAGAAATTAGGGGTGAAAGTGGCCATTGTTAACCTTTCTAGTGATTTCCCATCTTCTCTGATCTTTTAACCGTTTTTCTTCATACCCAAAATTTCATTTAGGTCTTCAGAGTCCTTGGGGAGACTTCTAGGGATGTGCCCTTTCGTGATCTCAATGGCACAGCACAGGAGAGCTTGCTTTCCCAGTGCAGAGAGACTAGAGATGCAGAAAGCACAGGGCTACAGGGGTGGGCTGGCTTGCACACAAGCCCTCTGTAAAACTATAGAGATATGCATGCACATAGAGATTTGAGTCCACTTGTGCATCTCCGTGCTCTGGGGTGCGCACTGACAGTGTATGTGCAATTCTGAACATCTATCTCATCAATCATTGTGCCTTTAAAAGATCTTCCTTGACAGGCGCTCAGTTGGTCTGGGCTATGACAGAGGCAGAGGCAGCTGTATGTGGCACAGCCGAGGAAGAGAAAGAGAACACCAATTTCTTTGAAAATCAATTGTAATTTACTCTCGCTAAATTGGCGAAGGTCCGCCCTGTCCATGCATTAGCATATGACAGACTTTTAATCATTCGGTCAACTGGCTTATTTTTGGTCAGTCCATGGTTCCATCTGGGACTCTGCCTCCTTCAGCCCATGTGTCCTCTAGGTCTGCTCCCTTTTTAAAAAGGAGTGAAAGGGGAGGGGTCTTTCACAGAGAAGCCACTGCTGTGTGTCTCTTTACTGGACAGCCCATTCATATGTATATTTTGCTTTTGTGCCCCAGCTCACTAAAGATAGGTATTGTGCCATCTGATTTTTGAGGGGGAAATTTGAGCTCAGAGAGGTTGAGCAGTGTTCTCAGGGCCAAACAGTCTGTACCTGGAAGAGCTCACAGTTTGTTCCTATGGCTCCATATAGCCCACTCTGCTCTTCCTGTGGGCATGTGGAGCACAGATCTGGGTTCTTTATTCTGAAGGAGAAATTTAGCCCCCTTTCCCAGCTTCTCTTCCTGACTTCTACATTAAGACACTGTTTGACAAAGGGCCTCTAAAGTTGAAATATAAGCCACTATCTGTTATTTTAATATTTGGCCCTGCATTCTGATGGGTTCTTAATTGAGACCCTGAATCCAGAACACACTGGCTATAAAACCATTCCGGCGGAACTGCAGAAATATTAAGCAAAGAAGCAGTTTCTGCGTTCTATCCCTTTTCATTTCTGTGTAAGGCAGGAAGGTTTCTAAAGTGGAGCAGAATGCCTGGGGCCACTTTTTGTCATGTTGTCATATAAATAGCATTACACAGTGGTGAAGAAAAGAATACAGAGTTGAGTCCCACTTTAAGGTGACCTAATACGCTATTCATTTGTCTTCCAGCACACTGACTAGCTCCCCTCCCCTTTTAACCCCTCCCCTTTACACCTTTCCCCTTTACGCCCCTCCCCTTTACGCCCCTCCCCTTTACACCCCCGCAAATCTCCCAGGAAGCACCTCGTCAGCTGTTATTCCTCTTGCCTACTGCACATTGTCATTTCTCGAACACTTAATAATGTATGAAAATCAGTATTGATTGCACTGTTGGTAGGAATAGACCAGCAGGTTTCTTAAGAGCTCGTGTTTATGAAATGGTTCATTGATCCTTGTTCCTACGAGTTTCAAATAAACCCTTCATGAAGCAGATACAGGAGATCACTAGATCCTGTGTGTGTGTGTGTTCCCCAATGGAGCCCCGCCTTTTCAGAGCATAGGAGTGGCATCTGAATGGGGAAATGGTGACTGAAACTGTGAGCATACTCCAACTAGAAATGAGCGACCTCACCGTGGTCGTTCAGGAGAAGGGCAGTAAGTGAGAGATCTGAAACAGCCATGTCTAGGCATTTTACAGGCAACAGCTTGGTTAATCCTTGTTGGCCTCACTTGGTGGATATGGTCACTGAGACTCAAAGTCACCAGAGTACATACACCCAAGTTGTGGGTGGGGCCGGAAAGATGGCTCTGATTAAAGTGCTTGCTGCTCAAAATGCAGACCAAAGTTTACATCTTTGGAACCCAAGCCAAATTCAGACGGTGGACATGGCGGCCTGCATACAATTCTAGCTTTAGAAGGCTGAGACAGAGGATCCCCAGAGCAAGCTGGATAGCGAGACTAGCCATATTGGTGTGTTTCAAGTTTGAATGAGAGGCCCTGTCTTAATGAATAAGAATGGTTCCTAGCATCAGCTTCAGATCTTTGCATGCGTGTACTTGTGCATGCATGCACACACGTGCACACTGCACACACACATGCAAGTGGAAAAATAAAAATTCAGCTGTGGCAGAGCCAGCAAGCATTCTTTCATATGAAGTTGGCTCCAGGATTCATGTGGTGGCATCCATTTATACATACGCAGTATTACGTGTCCCGTGAAAGTTTAGTACGCGACTCGTGGGAAGGACTGGTAGATGATTTTCACTGAGTGGCACACATGTAGGTATTTAATATCTGTTGTCTGTGCCACATATATATGTGATAACTGTAACATCTATAATGACATATATTACACACACATATATAGCTTGACATATGTAAAATGACACGTGCTATAAATGTATTATAAATCACATGCTAAGGTTATATAGATTATATTATGCTAGATATGTTTATTTTAGAATTAGAAAAATTGATCCATTTTGGGAGGTTCTTATTTTTCAGTTTTTCAAGGTGATAGAATTTTATTCCTGCCAAATTCATTCACAGATATTAGGGGTAGGGGAGCTTAGTGGCGCAGAGTTAAGTAGGCCACTTCCCTTTCCTGCCTTCTCAGAATTCCCCTTTTCTGTTTTGTGGATAGATAGGAAGAAAATGGTGAGGAGAACCCCCACATGGCTCAGTGTAATCCTGAGGAGGGAGTAATGTGTTACACAGAGGGGGGCCCTCCCTCACTCGGGAATGTCTTAACTAACTTTGATGTTTTTTCCTGTTCATACGAGTGTGTAATGCATTCTGGTTACCCCTGCTCACCCTTTTCTATGTCCTCTTCCCTCACACCACCCCCTTCTATCCTGCCTTCTTTCTTTCCTATTCATTGCTATTGAATAATCCTAGTCCTGGGTGATACAGTGGTTAGCATAGCTGCCTTCCGTCCCTATGACCTTTGGGTTGGTTTTGTATCTCTTAGAGTTTAACTAAGACTGTCTGCATGACCACGGGTTCACAGTTGTCCATTACAGTCTGGTAGGCTCACCAGTGAGTACAAAACTGGACACTCTACCACTCCCTCTCCCAGGATCTGTTAGTTGCCTGTGTTGTGGTAGGGTCCTATAGACCCCTCCCCATCCATAACTGGGTAGGCCAGCCTTGTGGGAGCTCAGGGCCAGTTGACAAAGCTGCTATGAGTTTATGCTTTCTGTGACTGTGTCATGCTAAGAGGTGATGTTTTGCTGTTTGAAGGGGGTCTTTGAGTTGGGTTTCCTGAAATGAGTTTAATCAGAGATGGTTGGAGAAGGCGGTTGGGCGCACGAACAGCCTAAACAAGGGGCCAGCAAGTCTGGGGTGCTAATAACAGTCCATTTCCTGTGGTGAGAGCACCAGGCATGAGGCATGCTGGGAGTAGGCTGGGTAGAGAGGCACGTACTTGTTCTCTCTTGAAACCAGGTGAATAGAGAGCTGCGCATCCTGGCTTTGCTGGCACCTTCCGTCTGAACCATATGATGTGGCCATTTTTTCTTCAGCTCCATGTGGCAAAATAGCAGACATTTTACATGTCTCCACAACATAGTTTGGTATCAGAAAAGCAACAAAAGAATCTGGATGCTGGGGGGTGAAGAGATGGCTCAGCTTGGTTAAGAACACTGACTCCTCTTCCAGAGGTCCTGAGTTCACTTCCCAGCAACCACATGGTGGCTCACAGCCATCTGTAATGGGATCAGATGCCTTCTTCTGGTGTGTCTGAAGACAGCTGTAGTGTACTCATACAAATAAAAAATAGAAAAAAAAAAGAATCTGGATGCTTACTGACTAGAGAAGGCCATGCGGTCTGACAAGGGGATCCCCCATTCAAAGTTCTCCACAGGCAGGTGAAAGCCAGTCATACTTCTGCCTCAGCTCCTGTAGAGGCAGAATAGGCACAGGCCAGGTTCATGTTGCTTCTCCCAGACCTGTGTGACTTGGGGGAGGGGGCAGGGCATGTAGAGGGTTCCAGAATGTGTCTATACCTCCCTGGGTGGTCCCAGGAACGCCATGAGACAGACAGACGGCTGCTGGAATGAATGCAGGGTGTGCAGCACTCGGGAGCCAGACTGCGGTGGAGGGAGTTTAGTAGAGGCAATCTCTGACAGTTGTTCTGTGGAGCCCACAGACACTTCTACATGGTGGGGTTAATAAAAAGCCTCTGCTGGTGGCTCTGGGACTGTGCACAGTCTGGACCCCTGGAACAGTGGCTTCTTACCCGTCTTCCTGTGTGTCCCACCCCAGCCCCAGCACCGCCTCTCTCCTGGGCTAAGGATGTGTCTCTGTTCTCTCACTTAGAGACAGCTGAGTAAAAACCCCAAGGTTCTTCATGTAGGAATTTGCCCTGATGGTACAGGATATCCACTGACCCCAGGAGACACTTTGTGAGGCAGAATGAAGAGGGTCCGCTCTGTGGACTGCACCCAGACCCCCCTTCAGTGCACAGAAGCCTCCCAAACTCTCTCTCTGGGGTAGGGATGCCATTGCTTTAATGACCTCCTGGGGTGGGGGCAGGTGCTGCTACTCCCTAGAGGGAAGATACCCAGAGCCTGCAGCATCTCTGTGGGGATCCACCAAGAAGGCCATCTGCAGTCCTTCACAGGGTGGGCGTGGGGGAGGGGGCGGGTATGGAGTTTTGATTTTAATAGAACACAGTGCAGCACAGTGGTAACAAAACTTGCAGTTAACACACCTGCTTTGAATTCTACATTCCAGCAGTCTCTAGCTGTGGGAGCTTAGGTAAACAGTACCTTAAAATCTAGTTCTGTCTGTTAGTTCACTGGGTGAGACAGTATCCAGTTCACAGGGGTGTTGGAGGTCACAGAGCTGACTTAGCATGCTTTGGCATTGCTGAATAGCTTGCGAAGTAGGAAGCAAGCACTTCTAATGGCGTCCTGATTGTTCTTTTACTCAGCTTGACCCAAACTAGAGTTACAGGAAGATGGAACATCGATTGAGAAAATGCCCTCATCAGATTGGTTGTGGGAAAGCCTGTGGTACATTTTCCTGATTGATGATTGATGTAGGAGGGCCCCGCCCACTGTGGGTGGTGCTAACCCTGGGCAGTTCTTCTTGGAAGTACAAGAAAGGAGTTTGAACATGAGCCTGGAGAGCAAGCCAGTGAGTAGTGGTCCTCCATGGCCTCAGCTTCAGTTCCTGCCCTGGCTTCCCACCGAGATGACCTCTATCGGTGTGTGAGTCCAATAAACCTTTTCCTCTGCAGAATAGTTTTGGTTGTGGTGTTTATCATAGCAGGAGGAAGCAGACCAGGATAAACGGGCTTCTTCTGTGCATCCTAATCCCTCTCTCCCGCCTCAGTTTGATAGCATGATGTGGGGGTAGATGGGTTGAACTGAAGAGGAGGAGGAGGAGGAGGAGGAGGAGGAGGAGGAGGAGGAGGAGGAGGAAAGGAAAGCAAGCAAGCATCAGTTGGGTGTACTTTAAACAATGCATTGTCTACTCAAGACAAAGCAGCAGCCCACCGTTTCCAGAAGCTTCTGTGTGCCAGACACTGTGCTAATTGATGGGGAGGTGTGGGTGAGTTCGAGTACAGAGTGGGGTGACGTGTCCTGGGGATGGGGTAAGGGAGAAGAGAGACAGAAAACATGGAGAAAAGAAAGTTCCGGAAGGAAGTCTGTATATGGGGAGAGGAAGTTTTGGCAAGCCAGGGCATCTTAGTGGGAGAGGAAAGGGTTTACCCAGCACAGAAAACTTATATCAGATACACAAGCCCAGTGAAGAGTGGATGTGAACATGGTGAAAACCCTAATATTCCCCCTCCCCCATTATCCCCTCCCTCATTGTCCCCTCCCCCATTATTCCTATTCCCTCCCCATTATCCCCTCCCCCATTATCTCCCTTCCCCATTGTCCCCCTCCCCGATTATCCTCCCCCATTATCCCCCTCCCCCATTATCTTCCCCCATTATCTCCCTCCCCCATTATCCCCCTCCCTCATTACCCCCTTCCCCCATTCTCCTCCCTCACTGTTCCCCTCCCCCATTGATCCTCCCCCATTATGCTCCCTCCCCCATTATCCCCTTCCCCCATTATCTCCCTCCCCATTATCCCCTCCCCCATTTTCTCCCTCCCCCATTGTCCCCCTCCCCCATTATCCTCCCCCATTGTCCCCCTCCCCCATTATCTTCCCCCATTATCCCCTCCTTCATTACCCCCTTCCCCCATTCTCCCTCACTGTTCCCCTCCCCATTGATCCTCCCCCATTATGCTCCCTCCCCCAATATCCCCCTCCCCCATTTCCCACCTTCTCCATTATTCCCCTTCCCCCATTATGCTGGAGAAGGTGGGAAATGGGGG
>JADRCH010000089.1:2681447-2805894 GCA_019843965.1 Rhynchomys soricoides
GGGGAGCCTACTGTCTCCAGGACATGCTGGGCGAACACTTCAGAAGCGTCATTCTTAAATGAGCAGGCTCTAGCGTGGTGCTTTTCTCTGCCACCTTATTTCTTACCTCTCAGATACTACTGCAGTGCCCATAGCATTGTGCCCAGGAAAACAGCCCCCTCTGATACTGGTTTTTGTTTTTTGTTTCTTTCTGTTTATTGGCTTGTATCTTTCACTTGAATGTTATTTCAGAGCAAGGACCTCATCTGCCTTGTTCCTTGCTCTGTCCCTCATTGAAGAAGCCTCACCATAGGCACAGTACCTGCTCACTGAGTGCAAGCCCGGTGGATGCAAACAAACTTTTGTGTGATTGTTCGGCATCACGCCCTTATTGGATGCCCAGCACCTAGGTGATCCAGGACAAGTATGTGTAGTCATACTGACAATCAGTATTTATCTGTTATTTTCTTTATTATGGCTGAGTTCTCAGGTGTTGTAGAGGATGGACTTGATTCTCAGGCTCAGGAAGTCTGTCTGTGTGAGCGTCCTCGATGGTTCGCGTTATAGGGATGTGTGACTACCCCTCCATGAGGGTTCTTGGGCTCACGGAGTCTAGTCCTCTGAGCACCCTCAGTGGTTGAGATGATAGGAACATGTGACTACCCCTCCCTGAAAACTTGGTTTTAGAACCTGTAAAGGGTCCACTGGTAGGCAGCTTTTTTGAAAACACTGTCACTAAGAAGTCACTGCCACTGACTTACAGCTTTGTATCTGCCCTTCATGCTGGCAGATGCTGTTCAGAGGTTGACAGAGCGACACCAGACATCTCCCAGCAGTTCTGTGCATTCCTGTGGGTGCACATGGGCTAAAGTACTTCTGAGTCTTGGGGGCTCAACATCCCAAGCCAGGCACATGGGCTACAACGGTGAGCAGTATCAGACTTGGTCCCTTTCTTGGATGCTTTAGCAGTAGAGGAGGTAATGCTCAGAGAATCTTGTATACGATGCATGCCTCCAGGAGAAGCAGGTGTTACTAACAGGGAGTTGGTATGGTCGGGTGGGAAGAATGTTCCAGAAAGAGAAAGACCAAGAGTGCATGGCATGAAGAAGCAGGAGACAGGCCAGTGTGGGATGAGTCAAGAGAAATCATCCAGGGATGGTGGTAGCAGTCGGGGTGGGTGCAGGCCTGGAGCAGGCCTGCAGATGCAGCCTACAGCTAAAACCTAGGAATGCACCGTGGCAGCAACTGTCGTCATTGTCACATTTGAGAAGGACCAACTGCACCCATGTGGGAAAGCAAAGGGCTTGTGTGCTACAGATTTCATTCACGTCTTTTCAGAGAACCACAGGGCTTACACAGGCCCTTTAACCCTCCAGCCCTGGTTTCCTCCAACAGAGCTTGTTTTCATATCCACCTAAGGACTTTATAGATTTATGAGCCCGTGTCGTAGAGAAAAACACGGGGCAAAACTAGAGTTTCGATACTCTGTCAGCTGTGTGAGGGGAATGGGTCCCAGACAGCTTGGAATGCTGAATCCCAGCCTTTCTGGAGAAGGAGCCTGGAGAAGCTTTTGCTTAAAATGCAGAAAGTGGGTTGGGAATCATTGTCCTGTCTAATCATGGAAAGTTTGAAAGTCATCTTGAGGCCAGTCTCCTGGCCTCCCAAAGCAGAGCTTATTACCCACAAGGCTTCAGGGGAAGGGAGAGCTTGGGGAAAGTCTGTGGGTTGTAGGAAAAGCTTGAATCTGGAGTCTTTGGTGTTATGCCTGGCCTGAGAAGCCTCCTGGACTCCAGCTCTGGGGCTGATGCCTTCCCTCCCCTCCCCTCCCCTCCCCTCCCCTACCTTTCCCTCCTCCCCTCTCCACCTGTCCCCTCCCTTTCTTTCTCCTTCTCTCCCCTCCCCTCCCTCCCTCCCCTCTTCCTACCAGGTCTCTTCCTGGCAGAAGTGCAGGCCACAGATCTGGAGAGACTCAGCCTGTGGAACACACAGTTGGCTTTTCTGCTGCCCGAGGCTCAGAGTCTCAGGTCAAATACACTCAAGGTTGAGAGAGGATCCCATGATCTACCATCCAAATGTAGATGGATGGGTGAGAGAGAGGGACAGACAGCTGTCTGGGGAAGTGATCAGGAACCGCAGGGCTTTGGAGACCATGAAGGTCCAAGTGTGATGAGAAGCTCTCAAAGGAACTGGAGAGTTTGGGCGAGGTCAGTGTTGTAATTTAGGAAAATCTCTTGATTGCAAGCAGGCAAGGAGGGGCAGGAAGAAATCAGATGCAGCCTGTGCTCCAGACCTTCTTGAAGCTCAGGCAGGGGTGGGAGTGGGAGGTGGAGAGGTGGGAGGTTAGGGATGTGAAGCCCCCAGGGCACACTGGTAGACTTTGGGCTGGGTTGAGAGCAGTCCAGGAGGACTCGTTGGTGGCTGTGTAATTCCGCTGTTGTTTACCTGGGCGCCCACAGTGCCTTTTGCTGAAGTGTAGAGATGGGTGGGGTGGGAACAAGGCTGATTTTGATTTGGATGGTGTAACTTCAGATTCCATTTGGGCCATGCTTATTGTAACATGCCCTTTTGTTCATGCAGACATCTCTGTCCCTCCAGAATCCTGACGCTGTGGAGCTAGTGTCTGTCTAGTCTCTGTTACCAAATGGATTTCCCATGAACAAAAAGGACATTATGTTATTTGTGTGTGTGTGTGTGTGTGTGTGTGTGTGTGTGTGTGTGTCTGTGTCTCAAATGACAACTGGTGCTGCGATCCTGTTACTATTCTGGACGCTCTGTGAACATGGGTGTGTGTATTCTTACTTAGAAATGGAATGACTGACTTGGGTATGAGGTGTCCATGCCCCGCTGCGATAGAATTGTTTCATAAAAGGGAGTACAGCACACATTCCCACCTTCCCTTGAAGTCCTTCAAACTTAGTTTTGGTTTGGTTTGGTTTCCTTCTAAGGGCTTGCCGTATCACAGTCTCATAGCTCGGTACCAGCGTCTTAGCCCACCACCCTAGGTGGAGTGTCTTTTTGGCACACACCTGGAAATAGTTACTTTGCCTAGTGTGATTGCTTTGCTCTGGAGCCTCCACCTTTACCTCTCCTCTCTTCCAAGGCTCTAATTTTAAGAAAAAGTTTAGTTCTATAGAAAACTTGCTGGGGGAGTTCCGAGTTCCCATGCCAATTCCGTCATGTTGCTTTAGTGTGATACATTTGTAACAAACAAGACCTTACAGTGCTATAATACAGGTGCATGAATACTCCTAAAGTATACAGTTTACATTTAATTAGGAGATTCCCTGGGATTGACAAATGTGTGTCACCTTTATCTTTTAAACATTTTGAAACATGGTCTCCCTGAGTAGCTTTGCCTGGACTGGACTCTGGAGATCTTTCTTCAGACTTGGCTTCCAAGCAGCTGGGATTGTAGATCTGTACAACGAATGTGCTCCAGCCCATCACTATCTTACAGGATAAGGTCACAGCTCTAAATTTCCCCCTTCTCCTTCCCATTGGGAACTAGCTTCTGTCTTCACAGTGTGGCTGGAATTGTGCCACTGTACTGACTGCTAACTGGTTGTACCACCTTACAGACTGGTTGTGCCGTCTGGCAGTATTGCCGCCGTACAGACTGGTGTCTTTCACTTAGCTCCACCATACAGACTGGTGTCTTTCACTTAGCTCTGTCTTTAATGGTTCACTGTCTTTAATTGCTGAATACTTGTGTTGCACTATAAGGACTCTGAAAACTTGTCTATGTCCCTGTTGACCAGTGCCTTGGCTCAAATTTTAGCTGCTTCCAGTTCTGGGAAATTATGAATAAGGGATACAAACATTTTTGCTGAGGATTTGGGGTCAGACCTAATTTTTATTTTTATGTAATATAATTAATTTTTGAGAATTTTACAAAATGTGTTTTGATCCAGTTCACCCCCCTACTCGTTCCTAGATCCATACCTTCTTCCAACCTCAAATCCGTTTTTTGTAAAAAAAATTATTCAGTCCAGTTTGGGTTCTTTCCACTGAAGTGAAGTTGACAAACCAGAGACCATACCTGATCTTGAAGGGCACTGCACACACATGGTACATAAGCATCCATGCAAGCAAAACACTCACACACACATAAAATAAAAATAAATAAATCTGAAAGAGAACTGACTCCTCCGTTAGATACCATCAACCATTCAAAGCTCTTCAGCTAGGGCTGGGGACTCCTGAGTTCATCCCCTCCGTTCTAGACTGTCAACTAGCTTGGTCTTGTGCAGGTAGCCACAGCTTTGAGTTCACGGGTGCAGCCATCCTGTCACTTCAGAAGGTGCTCTGATTCTCCCCAACCTGCTGGCTCTTAAGATCTTTCCACCCCTTTCCATGATGGTCCCTGCACCTTGGGGAGGGGTCAGATTCAGACAATCCAAAGTCTCTTTGCTGACCGAGCACTCTTCTGATACTTACTCTCTGCACTTTGACCAGTTGTGAGTTTCTACATTAACCACCGTCTGCTTAACAAAAAAAAAAACTTCTCTGAGGATGCCTGAGAGATGCGCTAATCTAGAGATACGAAGACAAACTCAGGGGGCAGTTTGATACTATGTGTCCATTTAGCAGAATAAGAGTAGTAAGTTCAACCCTGGGACCTATGAACTCCCAAGCATGCGTTCTTGTCCAGATTTGCAGTACTGGGCAAGAAAGTCTTAAATCCAACCAGAAAGCTATTACACAATTACATATTACATTACACATTACCCCATAACTTTTATGCTATAGACCTAAATGTCTCATTCACTTGGGTAAAAATACCCCAAGTGTTTGGGTGTATGACTGTTCTCTTGTGCTTTAAGCCAGTGCTTAGCTTGACTGTATTCCAAGTGGCTGCTCCATCTTGCCCCTCACTCTCCTTGAATGAGCATTCCAGTTGTTCCACATCTCCACCAGCATTTGGTGTTATCATGGTTTTGGATTTTATCATTTTTGGATAAAGTGCATAGAGTGGTGTTTCCAGTTGTGTATTACTTTGCTCTATGATACTACACATCTTTTTGTCTGCTTGTTTCTTCTCTTTTGGGTGAGATGTTTTCACACTTTTACTTGTTTTTTTTTTTTTTTAACCCATTTTAAAAACCAAGTTATAATTCTTGATGCTTTTTTTCTAAAACAGTTATTTTCAGATGTGTTCGCTTGCCCTGGGTAGGATGCAAATGTCTTGATTTGTCCTTGTTCTTGGATAGTAATTTTTTAGTTATCTCATTCAACATTCAGAGTTATTTTCCTCAAGAATTTGGGTGGGTGGCACTGATGAACATTTTTTACATGATGCCCTTTGCTACAGTAGGCTCCCACACAGGCTATCAAACAGGGCAAGACTGGGTTTGTCAGAAGAAGGGGGCAGCCAGCATCTTGCCCCTCTGCACCCTCCTGGACCACCCTCCATGATCAGGTTGGAGATTTCCAGATAGTGGTCATGAGGGTCAGAGAGAAGCTGGATTGTGTAGCAATCCCAAGGATCCTTGTACAGGACAAGAAGTCAGAGTTTCAGGAGTCCTCCTGCAGCTCTGGGTGATGTGAGTGGATTCTGTGTCACTGTCAAACCATCTCCCTCAGCATTTTACAAGTCAGCTCTCAGTCTATGCATTGTCTCCGGGAGCTGACATCTTATTTTTCTTGTTGTCTAATATATTAATCTTTCGTACTTTTTTTGTTTCACCGATCTGTAGACGTGGCTTTGTTTTTGTTATCGAGTATGTGTGTGGGTGTGTGAGCCAGTGCCACAGATACGGGAGTCGATCAGAGGACAAGTTCTTTCCTTTCACCTTGTTTGAGACAGTCTCTTGTGACTGCTGCGTACACCAGGCTAGCTGGCCTATGGACTTCTAAGTACCCTCCTGTCTCCATGTTTGCTACTGTGTCTGGCCTTTAACATGGGTTCTGGGGATTCGAACTTAGATCTTCATGCTTGCGTGGCAGGCCCTTCACCCACTGAGCCATCTCCACAACCCCCAGCTTTGCTTTTTAATTTCTCCCGTTTGTCATCATATAATGCATTGCCCATTGCGAATTCATCTTCATTTCACGTTCAGATTTTCTGCTTAATTTCCCCCCAATGCGTTCTGTTCTCATGGCCGTCTTTCTTGTGAGCTGCTTATTTATCCTTCTGTCCCACCAGTTCAGACTTTTATTTTTCTGATGTGCCTTTTAAGTGTTCAAGTCTAGCTTCCTGCTTATTAACTGCCTTCTCTGTTCTGTCGGACTCATCTATCTATTGAAATTTTAATTACTGTATATTCAAGTTTTAAATTCCTATATGGTGTTTTAAAAATATTATTTTATAAAATGAAAATTACAATTGTGTATGTGTGCATGTGTTTGTGTGTGTGTGTGTGTCTAGGGGGCATGTATGTGTGCTGGGCAGAGGGCAAGTCTCAGGAGTCAATTCTCTCCTTCTACTATAGGGACCTAGGTGTTGAACTCAGGTCGTTGACTTGGTTGGCAAGCCTTGTTCTGTTTGAGATATCTTTTTGGGATTCTATTCCTTCTCTGTCTCAGTGGCCTTAGCTGTTTCAGAGCCTTTCAGGCTGGCATGTTGTCACAATCTCCCATTAGTTGCCTTTATGGGTTCTATGATGCTGTTTGTTTCAAGTTCGTCTTTGGTGACAGTGGCCATCCGTAGGATTCCTGTATAGGATCCTACATGCAGCTGTCAGAGTTAATCTCGACTTGCTGTGTGGGTCTTTCAGAGTTCATGGGTACTTGGCCATTTTTTTAAATATTTTATTTACATTTCAAATGTTTCCCCCTTTCCAGGTCTCCCCTTTGGAACCTCCCTATTCCCTTCCCCCTCTCCTGCTTCTATGAAGGTATTCCCCCACCCACCCACCCACCCACCCACTCTTGTCTTCCCTCCTTGTCATTCCCCTGTACTGGGGCATTTAACACCCTCTGTCTCAAGGGCCTCTCCTCCCCCTGATGTCTAACAAGACCCTCTTCTGCCACATATGTGGCCAGCACCGTGGGTCCCTCATGTGTATTCTTTGGTTGGTGGATCAGTCTCCCGGAGCATCAAGGGGTTAGGCCAGTGGACACTGTTGCTCCCTCCATGGGGCTGCAAAATCCCTCAGCTCCTTCAGTCCCTTCTCCAACTCCTCCATCTGAGACCTCACACTCAGCCCTACAGTTGCTGTGAAGTGACTTTTGGGTATTCTGAACTTTTGGGCTAATAACCACTTATCAGTGAGTACATACCGTGTTTGTTCTTTTGTGACTAAGTTACCTCGCTCAGGATGATAGTTATCCATCATTCCGTGCAGGAATACCCTTGGGATTCCCTCTAAGGATTTCTGTTTCTTTCTATACCTTGTCCTGGCTCATTCAACAGAGATCCTGTGGGCTTGTTTCCAAGATGTGTGGCTTCTGGTCTTCTGGAGCATGGCTGGGAGCTTGGCAAGAGTTTCCTAGATGAGGGTTCAGCCTAAGATGGGCTGTTCTCACAAGACCCTGACATTGTTATTCTAGGGATGTCATGCTGGCATTGTTTCTGGGCTCTAATGTCCTGTTACCTAGAGAGGCTCACAGGTAATTATTTTTAAACTTGCAGGCAATTCCAAATGTGCAGCTTAGGTTGCAAATTACTGGATGTCGCAGTCCCTAGGTCTTGGTTTCTAGTTTTTTGGTTGTTAATTATGTAACATTTACTGTTTGCTCAGTTTATTGTTTGTTTATTTATATTTGTTTATTTTTGGTTCAGTTGGTACCTGTGTACCGGTATCATTTCAGGTTACCATTCTGACCAAAACCGCATTTAAAGTGTTTTATCCACTACGCTTAGAATTCCAGGAACCTGCCTGGGTTATTGAATTCTTCGTGCGAGTGTTAATTTCTCTGCAAAAGATAGCTCTTTTTTCCCTGTCCCCCTCCCCACCCTTTCTTCAGCATGGGAGCTCATATCAAATATCTTTAATTAAAATGAATTCATACTTTGGGGCCAGGTTTGAGTTAATGGCATTCTGTGCTTCCCCTTTGTGTTATACATTTGAACAGATTCTGCAGCTGGAGAATATATTCCAAAGTCAGCTCTATCAGAGGTATGGGACGCATACGTGTAGTAAGACTTTAAATGCTGCATAAGAAACCACAGGAAATTTAATTGGTGGGGGGAGGTGAAATAAATCATTAAAAATAAAGGTGAAAGGAAGTTAGTGAGAAGGAAGGTAGTTTATGGTTAAATTAAGAAAAGATTACATGAGTAAGTTAACCTGTCTGACTGCAGAAACCTCCTACTATGAGGATGTGAGTACCTACTATGTAGATGTGAGTTAACTGCAGTAACCACCTACTGTGTGGATGTGGGTACCTACTATGTAAATGTGAGTACTTACTATGTGAATGTGAGTACCTACTGTGTGGGTGTGAGTTGACTGCTGTGGATGTGAGTACCTACTATGTGAGTGAGTTGACTGCAGTTACCACCTCCTATGTGGATGTGGGTACCTACTATGTGGATTTGAGTTGAGGTACTGTAGTGTATATTTTAAACGGATACAGTAGGGCTGCTGAAATAGCTCAGTGGGGCTTGCAGAAAGCCTAGTGACCTGAGTTTGATCCCTGGAAGCCATGTGATGGAAGAAGAGAACTAACCTTACAAAGTTGTTCAGCGACCTCCACAAGTGTGCCATCAGAGGACACACTAATGTAAGAAATATAATGGTGCACAAATAAAAGAAAGGAAACTTTTTGTGCAAATGTGGTTTCTGAAGCAAATTGAAGGCAATTTTCAAAGGGGTTCATTTTTAATTATTAAAAACGCCGTTTTCAGATGCTGTCTTCCAGAGTCAAATCAGGGCACTGTTAGTGAAACATTTCACTTGATTTGATCAGTTTGGGACAATTGACATTACTTGCTTAAGTGACTTTTTATAGGAGCTTGAGTTGGAAAGGAATGAGCTGTGTACGGTTACATTTTCAAAATAAGCTTCTAAAACTTAAGCCCCAATCTGGTCCACGCCAGGCGACATCTGCATACGCCTGTCACTGTAGACATTCATGTTCCTAAGCATTTGCGAGTGGTTCCAGTTGCTAGTGCACAGGCTGGGGTTAGGCCTAAACAAGACTGGAGAGATGGAGCAATTATCTGGAAACTCAAGCTGCAAGCGTAAGAACCTTCCATTTGATGTCTTCCATGTTCTGGATATTTCGGTTTCAGGGATGTTTTGATGAAAATCATCTGAGTAATTGCGTGAGTTTTCCATTCCATTCAGTGTGTAAACACAGCTGTCCTGTGACTGACAACTTTACAAAATTCTCTCTTGAAAATAACCATTTTTTTTTCAGGATCATAACTCTGTGTGTGTCTGTGTGTCTATTTGTGTGTGTCTCTGTGTGTGTCTGTGTGTGTGATATGTGTGGAAGCTGCATTTCACTTACAGGGGTGTGGTTGCCTGCAGTAACCACCTACTGAGAGGATGTATCTATTATGTGGATGTGAGTACCTACTATGTGAATCTGAGTACCTACTATGTGAATGTGAGTACCTACTATGTAGATGTGCGTTGACTGCAGTTACCACCTCCTATGTGGATGTGGGTACCTACCATGTAAACATGAGTACTATGTGAATGTGAGTACCTACTATGTGGGTGTGAGTTGACTGCAGTAACCACCTACTATGTGGATGTGAGTACCTACTATGTGAATGTAAGTACCTATTATGTAGATGTGAGTTGAGTGCAGTTACCACCTACTATGTGGATGTGAGTACCTACTATGTGAATGTGAGTACCTAGTTTGTAGATGTGAGTTGAGTGCAGTTACCACCTACTATGTGGATGTGAGTACCTACTATGTGAATGTGAGTACTTACTATGTGAATGTGAATACCTACTATGTAGATGTGAGTTGACTGCAGTTACCACCTCCTATGTGGATGTGGGTACATTCAGTTTTGTCTTTAATGTTTGAGATCGTGTCTCTTGGTGACTCTGGAGTTCACTGATGTGGCTAGCTTGGCTGGCCAGTGAGCTCTAGTGATCTCCCTGTCTTTATCTCCCCAGTGCTGGGATTTCATCTGCTCACTGCTTGCCTTTTAAATAGGTGCTAGGGATCAAACTCAGGTCCCCAAGCTTGTTTGACTTGTGCTTTGCTAACTGAGCCTCCATCCTGGCTCCTGGGTTATTAACTCTTGCTTGGGAATTGTGCACTTCGGCTCACATTTTGGACCCTTGGCTCTAACGCGCCGTCTTCTAATAAGATAATTCTCATGTTCTTAGTGTTGAAGAGACTTCTGTGTGGATCTTATGATACATCTAGCTAGTCTCTCGAATGAGCAGAGCATTCACCTAGGCAGTGCTAACCAATTCTGCCCTTAGCAACAGCAAAGTCCCCACCTGTGTGCTCTGTAATCACGGAGAGCATGGAGAATAGCTCCATGTGTGGAGACATATCCAATTTGACTCTCCCATCAATTCCAGATGGTACCTGTTTCTGATGAACCTCTATTCAGTGCCAAAGTGTAACGTCAGCCAACACAGTTACATTCCCAAACTCATCTGTGTCATGTGGTGTTGAGTATTAATGCCCATTGAGCTGCCGCTTGGATCAGCTGAGGATACAGATGTGGTCCAGAGAGTCATGCAGCGACCCTTGGCTGGAGGCCCCTCAGCTGGAGGCTTGCGGGGGTCTTGTGTTTTCCCATTATAGCGAAACCCTGAAATTGCATGGCTGAGATTTGTTGCGACAGGTTTCAGTTCTGCAGGGCCCCTCTGTTTTTCCCGGTCTCTTCCAGGCAATTTGAAATGCTCACAAGATAGTTGGATGAAGCCTGGGGACCGTGAACCTCTTGGTGACAGGTTCTTGGAAAGGTACACATCGGTTTTCTTACCCCAGTTGTTGGTCTTATAAGTGCTTTGGATTCTTCTGGCAGAGGCCGTGGTCATTCGAATATACGAGAGTATTGTTTTGCAAAGCCACACATTTTAGAAATCTCCTGAGTTGTGAAATTTTAAACTATCCACTCTGAAAAAATGGGTGTGCCTTAAGCAAGGTCTTGTTTGTGAGGAGTGGGTATTTTCATCGTGTTGGTTAAGGCTCTTAGCACATGGCTGATGGCAGAAGATTTGGCTTCTAGATCCCAGCTCCACTATCTCTGGAAGGTCACCTGGCCCTAAAAGACAAGTGGTCTAAAGGATTCATTTGGAGTGAGTGTGTGTGTGTGTGTGTGTGTGTGTGTGTGTGTGTGTGTGTGTTTCATTATTGGTTAACTGGGACATCCTCATCATGGCTCCTCATGGGTTTGTCCCCAAATGAACAATCTCTCCTTATCCTTGATGACTTGAGCGAGCCTCACATTTTCTTGGTAGGTTTTTGCTTATTTTTTTTTCAGTCTGCAGATCCTTGGTGAGTGTCTGCTACACGCCAAGCACCAAGGCTATGTCTCCCACCTGCATGCAGTGCAGGGTAAGGGCCTCGAACAGTATAAGTTGTGAAGATGTGAGTGAGGAGAAGCAAACACATCAGACGCTGCAGACACATCCTTAAAAGTGACTCCTTACACAAACAAGGCTCTACTCAAGTGTTACATGAGATGGCCCTAAAGGACAAGTGGCCCAAAGGATTCATTTAGTATGTGTGCTTGTGGGTTCACACACGTGAGTGTTTGTGCATGCACTTGCCTGTATATGTGTGTCGTGGTCAACTTCGTTATTTTTCTCTACCTTTTTCCACTTTTTGAAACAGGGTCTCTCACTGAACCAGGGGCTTGCATTTTGTCTTCACTGGGTGGAACCCCCAGGATCCACCTCCCTTGGTCCTTAGGGGCTAAGGTTACAAACACACACTACAGCTGGTTTTCATGTGGTGCAAGCACTTTACCTGATCATGGAGCCATCGCTTCAGTCCTCATGGCTTCGAGGAACTGGTGGGATTTGAAACCTTGAGGGAGATCATCATCCCTAGAAAACGTCTCTTTGTAGGCATGGTTTTGTGGTGGTTTGGGAAAATAATTACTCATTTCTGCCAATGAACGCTCCTGTCTTCATTTTCACTGTGTTAAGAGGGCCAGGCACTCTGGGCGGCAGGAAGGGTGAGGAGGAGGCACTTAGTGTGATGTGGGCATGGGACTGGGAGCAGTGGGGCAGCTCGGTCACCACACTGGGAACAAGAGGCAAGCACATCAGGGCAGGGTGGGGGGAAACAGTAAGGGTTTTGTTTGGGAGACTTAAAATTAAACCAGCTGCTTCCTGAAACTCAGTCACTTAGATTTTCTTGGTGGCCTGATGGACAGGAACAGAACTCTAGCAGGCAGAGCCTTCCTGTGTTTTACATCACTCCACAGGGAAACAACAGGGTCACCTGCTTGTTGGTGTTTACTCTCCCTGTGAATTGCTACCGTTTCTTGGACCTGCTAAACTCTCCCGACCACATAGGGACCTTACTATCCAGAGACCTTCAACCACTGCACTGGAAGCCATTGAACAGGGCTCTATTATGTAACATTCAAAATTTTCATACTTTTGCTTGGAGTGAACCTTTCAAAAAGTTTGGTAAATCCTGGGAGACTCGGCTATCAGCTTAAGGCTTCTGTTGTTACTGCTACACTTAAAAAAAAAAATGAATCTGAAGTATAAATTATCTTTTAATGAAGAGCAGCAGCCTCCTTTTGTTGGAGATGATACTTGTCTATCACAAGATAAATAATCAGTTTAATTATTATGGTGGCTTGGGAAACTACATTTTGCAAAGGATTTCATTCTAAATGTATGACAAGCTAAATTAGCATTTAGAAAGTCCTGAAAGGGATTCATTGTTGCATTACGTTTTTATCTTCTGTCCTATCAGCCGAGCTTTCTTTAATTGAATGTTATTATTTTGGACCTCATAATATTTGCTCTGGGTAAAATAACAATAACTCATTAGGTCCAGGGCCTCTGCATGAGATCAATAACAAAATTCCCAATATTTATCCTCCCCAAAGACCTTTAGACAGGACACCAGCAGCATGGTATAAGGGAAAGGGGTTTTATCATGATTTACGTTAGGAAGGTTTTTCCCTCTGATATATATCGAGCAAAACCCCACTAGAATTGCACTGTGATATTTATGAAACAAAAATGTGGAGAAATGGTTCTGTTAGTGATCTGCATTTTGATTCTCTGAAACTTGAGAAATACAAAGCTTTATGGTGTCTAGAACAAAATTTGTCAACATGACAGGCTAGGAGGGACTATAAACATTAATATTTTAATGTAAACCCACAAATGCAGATGAATAGGATTGCTCTTCCCTTCCTCCCCCGCCCCTCCCTCTCCTTCCACTGCCTTATCTTTCCTTTCTAAACACACTTTTCTTTCTCTCTCTAAGATAGCCATATGTGGGTGACCCTATACCTGCTTTGAGATTGCTACTCTAGGAGCTAGGGAGATGGCTCAGTAGGTAAGCGAGCTTCTTGGGCAAATCCCCAATATCCACATAAAAATCCAGGCGTGGTCATGCACCCTTAGCCCCTGACTCCCACTGGAAGCTGGTGGGGGGGATATCAGGAGGCTGGCTGGGTTTGATGGCTGCCAGCCTAATTCCAGGTTCTGAGAGAAATCTTGCCTTAAGGAAATAAAGCCAGGAGACGGACATTAGCATTCTCTCTGTCTCAGCCCCCACACATGGTCATATACCACTGACATATATACCTATGAACACACACAGGTAAGGTAAAGTAATGAAATTTCCATTCTTTGTATTTCAGTCTGAGCCCAGTGGAGTGAATAGGAAAAATAAAATAAAATAAAATAAAAAAGCAAAAAACACAGAAGCTTTGGGGACCCCACTTCAGGAGAATTGCAAATGCTGGTTTTTTTATAGCTAGTAAGTGCTAACATTTCAGCATGGGTAAAAATTATAGACTTTTTTTTTTTTTTTTTTTTTTTTTTTTTTTTTTGTATTTCAGCCTTAAAAGAAGTGGCCATTTGTTCTGCATGTCAATAGTTGAAATGCAAATGTGGAGAAAGAGATCAAAATATTCTGCCTCAGAAAAAATCTGTAATGTCCCATAGATTTTTAGATTAAATGGACCAGATTAGAATAATGGCCAAGGACATTATTCCTTCATTGAGCAGATTACAACCAATTAAGTCGTAATTCTGAGCCCTTGTTAAATAAATATCTCTTAAGATCAATCGCGGCAGAGGGAAGGGGATGTTAGGCTTTCCTATTAGTTCCTGTCTTTGAACCCGAAGGGTTCTGTCCACAGAGAGAGATCCAGAGAGTCCACAGACTGTGGGCTGTAGCCGGTATGTGTCACATGTGTAAATCCACACGCTGCGATCTGAGTCACTTTTTAGCCGGGCACTTGGGAAGGCAGGGGTGCCATGGCCTGAAGCCTGGAGGCAGATGGAGGAGTTTGCGGTGTTCTTCTGACACTTACAAGATGGAGTAAGTCTTCCTGATCTCTCGCGGGGTCACAGGGAGGTTACCTTGCTGGCGCCTTCCCCAGGGCCCCTCCATGCACTGAAAGACAAGCTTTCCTGTTGTCACACGCAGCCCTGTTCCATCAGCTGCTCCCAGAAGAGCTGGTGAGGGAGCCAGTTGGGCTTGCGTGCACTTTGTGTTGTATATAATTCAGGTGTTAAATTTATTGGAAGACTGAGCCTAATGTAAAACACAGCGTAAAAACAAGGCTCTGGGGGTCAGCTTTCTGGCACCTTTGGAAAGAGCTGAAGGTTCTCAGGATGTCTGCTTCAGGGTTGGGGGCAGGGTGGGGGAGCTGGGACCAGTGTTGTGAGCCCTGAAGTGGAGAGTGAAAGATAGCTTTCTAATGAGCTGGCCTCTCAGATGTGGCCCTGTGACACCTGGGAGGTAGCACGGGTGTTGTGTTCCCGAAGGAGCTCCCAGCCCTAGTTCCTTCTTGACCTCCTCAGAGCTTTAGGGCCGTTCTGGGAGGTCCTATAGCCAGGGCTTGCAGGCCTTTCCAGATGTTGATTGGCAGGGAGTGTCCGCCCTTCTGCTACTTTGATAGAACACACAGGATGAGTCTGGATGCTACAAGAGGAACAGAGAGTAAAGATAGAGGATTGGGGTGAAGCATTCTTCTTGCTTCATTTATTTTTGGTCTACTTACCTTGCCACTGGTTTGTTGTTTTTATTAATCGGAGTATTTACTAGATACCTTCTACCGGACAGTAAAAACATGGCCAATTGCTTAAAAGCTCATGCTGATGCAAACCAACCTCAGCTCTAGCTACCATTGGACCTAGGACATCTGACCTCAGACAAGTCATGTGGCCTCCCTGAGTCTTGGTTTCCTTGCCTGTAAAATCGGTAGAAAGATTCATAGACTTTATGGCCCAGCCGTGGAGTGGAATACTATACAGCTTGAAACTGTATGATGCCCCTGTACGTAAAGATCTCTAGAATAGCTAAGCATTTCAAGGGAGCAGAGAAACTTATAATACAGAGGGTTATGTACACACCAAAAATTTATACAGATGCCAGAGATGCCAAGGACAAACCTTAATGACAGACATGAAGGGAATCTGGTGCATGGTAGAGGCAGAATGTGAGGGGGGCTTTCCATTGTATCTTCTCGCGTTTTAATCATAAGCTGCCTTGTATAAACCTAACCTAGTTTTGTAAACTCCTTCTGGGGATAAACGCTTACGTTCCTGTCGTAGCGCCTGGGTCTGAGGCGCTCTGAGGCTCTCTCCTAGGGAGGTTGTTATTGTGGTAGTGTTGAAACAAAGTTGCTTATCCTCGGTTAAGGGCTTCCTGTTTAGCCAGAAAACAGAAACTAGCAAGATTACTCAGTGTGTCTGACGGAAGAAGGCTGAGGATGAGTTAGGACTCTGGCAAGGTCGTTGTTTAGTTTTGGGAGAGGGCACAGGACCCGGCCGCCCTGAAGCACATTAGGACGTAAGTTTTCACCTTACTCACCCGCCTCACGGGGGCTCATCAGTTGCCTGCCTTTAAAAATCGTTTTGCTTCATCTTCCTTGTCTCGTATCACCTGTATCCTGGAAGGCTGTGACCTTCCCAATAATTTCCTTCTGTCTTGGTCACCTTTCTACATAGAAGATGTATACTGTTTCTCTCATTGTACATGAGAAGGGGCCAGGGTGGGAAATGACTCAGAGAGTGCCTGTTCCCTGTTCTGTGGTTCTTGGCAAATGTCTTGGCCCCAGGAAAGTGAGGGAGTGGCTCCACTTGGGCAGACTTGGTCCCCTGGAAGGGGACCCTTCCAGAGGTGGCCCTTCCAGTTGTGAGCAGGGCCTCCTGGCATGCACCTTAGGCTATTGTGGTTTGAGTGTTATACTTGGCTGGCACTAGGGGGCACCCACACTCACAGTCATGGTCACGGACTCCTAACAAAAACTTGGACCCTCCTCCCTGCCAAGGATAGGCTGTTTTTTTGGCCTGCTCCTGTTGTATTAATAGTATTGTAGATTGGGTTAGTGGTTTCAAAGAAAGAAATGTGTTTCTGGGTTCTAAAGGCTGAGAAAGCTGAGGCCAAGGTGCTAGCAGAACATCTTCTAGCCTTCCCCTTGACTTTAGGGGGCTGCCATCTTGTGGAATGCTCATGTGACATCCTCTTTGTGTAGGCTGAAGGAATGGAGAGAAAGTCTGTCTGTTTTAGTTATAGGGGTGCTAATCACATCGTTGGGTCCCACACGAGGGTCCCACCTTCGTGACCTTGTCCAAACCTAATTGCCTCCAAAGGCTCAGCCTGAATGCCATCACATTGGAAGCCGTGGCTTCTGCCAGTGACTTTGGAAGGGACACACTACAGTTGAGGTCCTAGCAGTCTGGAGAGCTAATGTCACATTGGGGATGAGGACAGTTGGTAAGGCCTGTACTGCTGGACATGCCTTCTCCTACTGATGATAGGAGGCGTGGCTTAGGTTCAGGGAGCTCATGACTGTTGGTGCAGGATTTCAACTGTGTATTCAGATTGTTAATCAAATATTGTCAAGATCATTTGACTCACTGTTACAGACAGAATAAACACTCTTGAGACTTATTTCTTTTGTAGGGAACTGACAGGTCAGGAAAAGATATTTAACAGCCTCGAGATCCTCAGGCTTTTTGGAGGCAAGTTGCAGTGACCATTGTAATCACATGTATTTTCTCTTCGATTTGGCTGACCAGCCATGGTGTATCATTCTGTTGTTGTTTGCTTGCTGAGATCTGGTGTTTAAGTATTGAATTTCCTGTCTCTCTTCCAGTTTGTGGTGTAGGCTCTTGCTCTCCCTGGGATCTAGGCAGAGGGCACCAAGTGTATAATTTTGTTTATATGTGTGTGTGTGTGTGTGTGTGTGTGTGTATGAATAATGGCTTGAATGAGAGTATACCCCATGGCTCAGATATTTGAACACCAGTCCTCAGTTGGTGACAGTGTTTGGGAAGGTTTAGGATTGTGGTTTTGCTCGAGCAAGTGTGTCACTAGGGCAGGCTTGGAGTGTTTATGTCTCACCCCATATCTAGTGTATTCTCACTGCTTTGGAAGACTTCGTGTCTGCTGTGGCACCATGAGCCCAATTAAACTCTTTCTTCCCTACGTTGTCCTGGTCATGGTGGTTTATCACAACAGAAAAGTAATTAATAGTGTGTGTAATATAATTTATATTACGATTTTTTACAGTAACAGGGTATGAAGAGGCCAAATGCATTGTCTGAAACCGCCAAGTATTTTGAGAATGTGATGGAGTTAGTAGGTGTTGCGTGACAAACTTTTCCTGGGGAGACACAATGCACATCTATTCACCCTAGATAGGGATCCCACAGCAGACAAAAGTGTGAAAACCACCAGTGTCCAACTTGGTGAACCATTAATTTTATTGGAGTTACTTACAGGAGCAGAAATTACAGACAGATGCATCACCAAGACCCATTCCAGCATGGGTGACAGCTGAGAAATCTGGGAGGCTGGAGCACACAGCACAGCCTGCAGGCAGCTCATTGGGTTGAGAGCAGCCTTTCCTGGAGTTAGTTGTTCTAAACCTCATCCAGGCAGGTCAGTTGGGTTCTGCTTCTTCCAGACAGCTGGTCTGAGTCTTTGCAGCTTTCTTTGCTTACTCTGGCAAGAAAGGGTATAGTTGGTTGAATCTAGTCAGTTTCAGGGACTTCCTGACCCTGTTTTGAGTTGTTTACAAGGAGCTTCCTGAAGGATGGTTCAGTCTTGAAGGAAAGTTTCCAAAACAGCAGGTTTATGTCTACAAAGAGTTTAATTGCTTTTTTTCTTTTTGTTTTTTTTTTTCTAAACTGAGTTAAATAAATGGGCCTCTTTTTGTTGGGGACTTATCTAAGCATCAATGATTTATATATGGAGGCTTCAGGAGTGTTTGATCCAGGTGACAAATACTTGTAACAGTTGAGGATAGCTGGCTCTGGTTCCTGTGCCCACTGGGAGCCCATCTCTTCATTTTAGTGGCCTCTGAGAACCTGCCTAGATAAGAGCAGGTTCAATCTGAACCAACCAAGACCAGGATGGGTTCCCCTAGATTAAATCTCTTCCCTGAAGGGGACACAGAGGCAAGCTGGCTGTCAACCCTTTATTGGAGAAGTGAGGAGAAATACTCCAGCTGGATCGAATCATCTGCATTCCAACTTAGCACAGGCGTCTGTGTCCATCATCGTGGGTGAAGGAGCCTGCTTTCTTCCTAGAAGGGGTGACAAAAGATGCTTTTCCATCCAGGAGCCAGGAAAAGAGACAAAGAAGCTACATACCCAGCCACATCAATAGGGCACTGCTGTTTTCGGCTTCTACAAGACGGGATACCTATTTTGGTGAATGGTTGAGTCTTCCTCAGATCCACATCTATATGCTGTAGTCTGAGGAGAAGACCTCTCCAACTCTGTGTTTTTTGTAATATTGGCCCTTTATACATAATTTATGTTGGGAGAAATGGAGAAAGCAAGTTTGCTTTTTAAAAGAAACCAGGCAGTGGGTTAAGCTGGCTGGGGAGAACAGATGCCCTGGGAAGCGGGTGGTGTTGGCAGATAGAGAGCAACTGGTGAGTGACAACTGTGAATGAGGTGGTAACAGGTAGTAAAGGGAGTAGACAGGCTTTGCCTCTGGAGAGAGCCTGGTCTAAACTGGTGTGTGTGTGTGTGTGTGTGTGTGTGTGTGTGTGTCCCAGGAGAGAGCAGTGATCTAGGGGCAGTTAAAGCAAGAGCTTCAGTGGCTGGGTGGGACCTGGCCTGGTTGGCACAGTGATTGTATGGAGTGTCCACATGGAGGAAGTATTAATAGCTAATCTATTCTGAACTAGCCTTGGGGAAACTTTAGACAGGGAATCTTTCTGTTTCAAGATGCTGCCACTCCTCCGTGCTGGGTAGGGAAGTTAGATGGTTACTTCAGTAGAGCATACCACACTTACTGAAGCATGAGCGCATGAGTTCAGATCCTCAGCACTGCTGTAGAAGTTGGGCACAACAGCCTGTGTCTAATCCTAACCCTAGGACAGGGGCTATAGGCACAGGGGGATCCTTGAAGTCACCAGCCAGCCAGCTCAGTTAAATCCTGGGCTACAGGCAGTGAGAGACCTTTATCAACTGAGGAAGACTCCTGATGTTGATGTCTGCCTCACACATGCATGTCTCCTCACGAGTACCTAAGGAAAAGGTGTATACACAGACGCACGCACGCACGCACACAAGCGATCTGAAGGTGGCTAGCGTCTTGACTCAGACATTCACTTAGAATAACTTAGTCTTGATGGACAGTGGTGGTGTACGCCTTTACTCTCAGCACTTGGGAAGCAGAGGCAGGCAGATCTCTTTGAGTTTGAGGCCAGCCTGGTCTACAGAACATGTTCCAGGACAGCCAGGGCCACACAGAGAAACCCTGTCTCAAAAATCCAAACCAAACAAACAAAAATTATTTTTGGCCTGATCTAACAAAGCTTACTTAATTAAAGGTCAAAGATGTCAGTGGCTCCCCTGAAGGGCTAAGCTCAGGGGCTTCCAACAGTGATTGCATGGGGTTTGTGGGAGGTGGGGCCTGCTGCCAACTCTGAGGTGGGACCCTAGGAAGATCTGAGGCTTTGAATCCCTGGCCTCAACCCTCCTGATCCCTTTCAACACCTTTGAGGAAGGTTAATGATTAAAATATGTTCCACTTCAAGAAAACTCCAGAACAAGTTGTCAGTACTTTGTAATTCTCCCTTTCTTCCTATCTGCGCTGAATGTGCTGTTTAATTACCCTGTAATAGTTTATTGTTCTGGAGAATTTTTTATTATATAAAATAAGACAAATCCTTTATCATCATTAAACACGGGACTATTTTGTTTTTTCCTTAGTTTTTGTTTGTTTGTTTTTAAATTAAGAATCACTTAAGTATCACCAAAGGTTTGGAAAATGCTGGGGAACTTAGTTTTACTTGGGGTTTGAAAATTTCAGCACAATGCCGTGATATTTACAATAAATGGATCCATCTAAATGGGGTGTATTTAAAGAGGAGTTAAGGCAGTAAGATTCTCATCTCCTTAAATCACCCAGTGGCCAGTTAAGACAAGTTCCTGGAGGTCTGCCAGCCTCTCACTCCACAGGCACACTCTGGGGGGATGGAGTCGCCGGCACGCTTTGCCCACATTATTTCTGAACAGCATGGAGTATGTTTAATTTTTAACTTGTTTATTTTAGTACAATCTAGAGTCTAGCCACTCTGGTTGGGACTGTTTGACCTCAAGGGGGGAGTCTTCCTCTTTACCAGAAACTCACAAGTAGTCAAGTTCTTTGCTAGAAAAGAAGAAGAAAGCAAGCTGGTCTGGAGGAGTAGCCGGGTGACATCTTGCCTCTCTCTCTTTTCTTTGACCCCTCCACTTGAGGCTGCCAGTTTGATCCCAGTGATAACATCTCTCATCTACTGTGGTCAAGCCCAGTGTGTGAGGAAAACTTCCTACTCGGTCCTGTTGGCAGAGGAATTGTAGTTGATTCACAGCTTGATAGGATTAGTTTTCAGTAAGCTTGTGTGTCGAGGTCTTGGTTTAGATGTGGAAATTTTAAGTAATGGCTGTCACAGGGCATTAGCTTTTATACCATAGTTAGAATTTAAGTCGATGGGTGCATTACAACAGATTATTTTTCTTCACTAAGCAGGTGAGCTGGGAAAGGGCTGGCTGATGTATTTAGGTAAGAGGAAAAAGAAAGGTCTAGAGTGCGGGAAAAGAGAAAGGGTACTCATCAGAAGCAAGAGAGGAAAGCATTGAATCAGCGTGGCTGAGAGCCCCACCCTGCATTTACCTAACACATACATTAAAAAGATGCTTTCTATCCATTATATGATCTGAATCCACAATGAGTCCAAGTCATCAGAGGAAGACTTATCTCCATGCCTTAGATAACATGAAGCTGTAGTGAATTTACGTCCTTGAGATAGGGCAGTGTAACAAGGCTGTGACTTAGCTCACTATTCAACCCTGTTATCATTTACGGTGTGAAGAAGCCAAGGCTCATGGAGTTTGACGTAAATTCATGTCACAAAGAGAATGAGAATTCTGGGACTTGAAATGTAGGCTGACAATTAGACCTTGCTGGCTCTTCAGCTGAATCAAGAGGACACACATTGGGCTTGGTGGTTACCTTCCCAAGGGTCCACCTGCCCTTGTTTGGGCTCATTCTTGATTTAAGAATCAGCTTTCAATTGAACTGTTAGTATTTATTGTTTTGTTGTTGTTGTCTTTTGTCTTTTTAAAGAAAAATCCAAATAGGTCTGAACATCACCATGAAGTCTCTCGTGATTTGTAATCTGTTGTGATCCTGTACACTACCAGCTTCCTGTCCATTTTTCTGGGCTCCAGACACACAATGATGCTCTATCCAGCCAGAGACAGTCTGTACTTCTTTTCTCCTTTACTGTGTATCTGTGTCACTTACTGTATCAGCTGCTGCAGCTACTGCTGGTTTCTGTGACTCTCTGCTTTCGATGGCTTTGATAAAGTTCTTATCTCTTACATTAAAGCATCTGTGTGTGAGTGTGAGTGTTTAGGGGGAAAGAGGGGGAATGGGAACGTGGGGAGGTGAGGGACAGAAGAGGAGAGGGACAGAGACACAGACGAACAGATGGACAGACTGATGAACAGACGGACAGACAGACAGACAGGCAGACACAGAACATATGTGTCAAAAGCAACTGACAAAAGCAACTTAGGAGGAAAGGTTAATTAGGGCTCATTAGTTGCAGAGAGAGCTCAGGGCAATATGGCAGGGAAGGCCGGTTAGCATGCATGGCAGCCCAGTGTGTCCTGCAGCCTCCTCTCAGTAAACCAGGAAGCAGAGAGCTGAGGAATGAGTGCTCAGAGCATGAGCCTGTGGAGGGTTTCCCTCAGGTGTGCATGTGTGTGTGCATCCACAGGCACCTAGTTTCTTGAGTAGAGAATGAAGGCTCTGGTCTGTTTATATGCATAGCACCTGTCTAATGGTCACTCAATAAATATTTCTAGATTAGAAACAAGTTTGCTTATACCAAAAGCTCTCCACTGCCCTGAGATAGGAGCTGGAATTCAGTGGGGAAAGACACACAGCAGCCATTACACATGCCACAGCCAGTCTTGACTGCAACCCTTCCAGCAGCTGCTGTGAGGCCATCCCATTGACCGGGGTGAGGAGAACTTGGGTTAAAAGCACAAGGGAGACCTGCTCATGCTTCTGCTGTGACCTTGAGCAGGTCTAGCTCTGAGATGGGAGTGCTCTATTTGTCAGCACTGCTGTGAAAAATTAGATCAGGAAGTACATGTGAGGTGCTGGGGATGGGGTGGGCAGTGAGTGAGGCATCAGGGGGTCCTTTGGATCAGGAGCTCCACTTCAGACAGGTGAGGAAGTCCTCAGCCTTCTTGTGTGTAGTTCCATGATGCCTTTGGGTTGATGAGATGAAGCCCTGACTCCAGAATGTTCGGATGGGTCTGTGCTTACTCTCTTCAATAAGGAACTTGACCCAGTATAGAGAGGCCTAAAAAGTTCTTTCAGATTCCAGAGTAAAAGTCACAGTGACAGACCAGCTCAGGGAAGAGCCCAGAAGGATCCTGGTAAGGGTGTGGGTGGGGATCCCCAGCACTGGAAAGTCTCCCCTAGAACATGATTTTTTGTGTCAGATAAGATAGACTGGTTTTTTTCTCTCTTAGATGCAAGTTCATCTTTTAAAACAAGATTGACTTATTCTTATTGTATGTTTATTTATTGTATATCTTTCCAGTGGGCTGGAGAGATGGCTCAGTGGCTAAGAGTACTGGTTATTCTTGCAAAGGCCCTGGGCTTGGTTCCCAGCACCCACATGACAGCTCACAGCCGTCTATATAACTCTTGTTTCAAGGGATCAAGCCTCTTTTTCTGGACTCTGTGGTTCACAGACATGTGTAGGCAGACATGACACTCACACTGATACAATATAATACAAAATAGAAGGATAGATGCTTACCATTCCTAAAAACATCCAGCCTTAGTGAACAATTATTTGTATAACAATGTATATATGTTAGTTAGCTTTGTTGTCATGACAGTTGCTACAAAGAACCACCTAGTGGGCTATTTATTTTGGCTCAAAGTTTCAGAGGGTCAGAGTGGTCCATTGCTTTGGGCCTGAGGTAAGGTAGAGCCTTAGGGTGGCAGGAACATGGGGGCCAAGAATGGAAGCCAGTGAGCCTACAGCGGTTGGTGACCTCTTCCCTCTTTGTCTTTGTTGCAGTTACTTTTCTGTTACTGTGACAAAACACTGTGACTCAAACAACTTACAGAGGAGAAAGTTTATTTGGGCTTATGGTTCCATACTGAGTCCATGATGGCTGAATAAGAACTTGGTCACCGTCTTGAGCCACATGAAGCAAAGAGAGTGAATTCAAAAATGGCTGTGCCCTGTGACATACCTCTTCCAACGAGGCCACACCTCTTAAGCCTCTCCAGACAGTGTCACTAACTGAGGACCATGTATTAAAATGCTTGAGACTGGTGAAATCTCTTCTATACTACTGCAGTCTTGTTCCTCTCAGGCTCCCAGCCAATTGGATGATTCCACCCACATTTCGGGTGAGTCTCTCCCTGAGTTGTAGCCCCAGCTGGCATGTGTCTCTCCAGTGCCATCATCGACACAGCCAGAACTGTGGTTTACATATCCAAGTGTTTCTCGATCTAATTAAGCTGATAGTGGAGATTACGCATCATAGTGTCAGAACTAAGCAGATTGTCCAGAGAAAAGTAGCCTTTGTTTCTACCCAGGAGGAAAGCCACCCAAATAACTTCATACTCTCTCTCGCATTTGTTCTCCAATCTGGGTTTTTACTGAGTGACCCTGCTCTGATCACTTGACTTCGTTGTCTGATCACCCCACTATTTAGTTGCACATAAATGCTTTATGAATTCCCCTTTGCTGCTGTAACACCTTACACCAACTTCAGTGTCTTAGCCGAAACAAACTGATTAGCACCTAGGTCTGGAGCCTAGAAGTTCACTAAGCATCTCAGTGAGGTGTCAGCTGGAGGACCCAAGGAGGATCTTGCTTTCTTGCTTGAAACATACACATATTAGTTAGAATACATGACAAATGCCCCAAAGAGCAGAGCACAAGAACTTTTAGAAGCCCCAAGTACTTTTTTGGTTTGTTTGTTTGTTTGTTTACTTTGTGTCCAATTTCAAGGTTAGAAACAGCATCTCCCCAACCTTTCTTTCATTATCACAACTGTCTAAGAGAGTCTTGACGGTGGTGGATTCACCTACTTGACTATTACTTATTTATTCTCCCTGCCGTGATAAAATAGCCAACAGTTGTAATTTGGGCAAAGAAGAGTTTATTTTGACTCACAGTTTAAGGGCATAGACCATCATGGGAACGTGAGTGTTACGCAACGGGTCACACCGTGTCCATAGTCAGGAAGCAGTGAGGTGAAAGCTGAGCCTTAGCTAGCTTGCTTTCCCTGTGTAGCCCAGGACCCCCAGACCAGGGAATGAATGGGAGATACCACCTACACTTAAGGTGGGCCTTCTCACATCAGTGAACATAATCTAGAGCTCCCTTATAGGTGCTGCTCAGAGGCTTGTCTCTTTGTTGTTCTTGATCCAGTCAAGCTGTCCAGGACAGTCTCCCTGTTTCAGCCTCTTCAGTTTAAAACACTTGTACCATCTTGGCCATGTAAGACCGATCTTGCGCGCCCAAATACAAAGGTCCCAGGGGACCCGGGGAAGAGAAGTAGAGGTGGGCAGGAGTATGAGACTAAGGAAGGACTGAACTCAGCCTCGCATGGGTAGGCACACGCTCTACCGAGGATCTACATTTCCCAGCTCGAATGCACCTTTGGACACCATTATTCTGTTTACCATAGCTGGAAACAGAAAGGGTTGTTCCCACTTCCTATCCATTGGAGCTGTCTATTCTGGCTGGCTTCCTAGGAGTCCCTACCTGGGAGATGATAAGACATCTCTTTATCAAAGGACTCCGGACTTGGGGCATACAGCAGGAATTTTCTCGTGGTATTAAAACTGTACCATGCAAGGCATTCTGAGGCAGCTGATCGCTTGCTGCCACCATGCCTGGTAGATAATGGAAGTGGTGGGAGGGAGTGGAAAATGAAGGCTTTGATTATCGGGCCTGAAAAGGTCCGTCTAGAAATAGCCATGTTACAGCCCAGTTTCTAGCTCCAAGGTACATTTTGTAACAACGTCTGTAATTTGAAGACATTTCAAACTACAAATTGGCTCCAGAAATGGGCTTTGTTCTTTATAGCATGCTCTGCCCACCACCCAGGCCCCTTAAAACAGCTCAGTGGGCTCAGAGGAACATTCTAGGAAGCAGGGACTGGGGATGTACTCATCCATGTCTGCACCCAGCATGAGCATAGCGGATGGCCCGTCCAGGGTGCTAGAACAGGTGTAATGCTTATGGACTCTCAGCACGTAGAGGAAATGGCATAATGGACCCAGTGACGGGATTAAGACTGTATTTTCCACCTGGACCCGTTGCGTGCCCAGAAGTCATTAAGATCCCTGGAATATCTGCTCTCTCTTTCTCCACTGAGTACTCACTGTACTCACTGAGTACACTGTACTGAGTGCAGACAATTAAGACTCAGTTGTCCGGGAATTCTGAATACAACTCCATTCCACATATACGAGAGAGTCTTTCGTGAAGTAGTAGGTAGGATTCTGGTTCTTGTACCTTTAAGAAGCATGGCCTCCAACCTTCTACTCCCAGAGTGCACAGCAGGTGGCAGAGCCTTATGCTTATTAAAGGTGTGGCTGTCAATCAGGGCCCTTTGCTTTTATTACTCTATACTTCCTTCCTTAACCCCAAAGAGCCAAGTGACTGTATCACGTGATGCAGGCGTTTGGGCACTGGCTAAATAAAGGAGAAACCTGGAACTGAGGATGCAACTCCTTTGATGGTACTTGCCCAGCACGCACAGTTCAGATTCCCAAGTTTAGACTCCAGCAATGTATACATCAAGTGTAGTGGCTCATGCCTGTGAGCTCAGTGTCCTTGGAAGTGGAGTGCTGTTTGATATCACTCCAGGGGGGAGATGAAGAAAATAATGGGAACTTAACTTCAGATAGGGAAACTAGTAAGCAGGCCATATAGCCATAACCACCAAAGTCCAGATTTTCGGACCAGTGAGGTTTTTTAGGGTTAATTATGGAAGTATATATGTCTTAGAGGGAGCTGCATTGCCCAAAGATCTCCCCAGCATTGTTGAAAAGCTGGAAGGAACTGGGGATATCTGTTACCACTTGCAGGCACTCAAGGGCTTTACACAGTCCTGTTTTTCCTCAGCCACTTTGACTGCTTAGAAAAGGATGGAGCCTGTGGAATCTAGTGAGTTTCAGGGACTTCCTAAGTTCTGTGAGTTGTTTATTTTCTGAGTCTTAAGGAACGTTCCTCCATGATGGGATGTTTTAGTTCTGAGGAAATTTTTACATAATTTGTAACAACAAAAGGATCAGGAGGTCAAGGTCATCTGTGACTAGAGAGTTTGAGGCTAATCTGAGCTACATGAGAATTTGTCTCAAACAAAACAACAACAAAAACCAAGTACCTGGAGTGGTTGTTAGGCGTCTTAGCTCTGGTAAAGAGATACTGTCTCCATCGCTGGGACCTTCTATGTCTCTTTTCTCTTTTGGATACAGCTGCACCTCTGGACTTTTTAAGTAATATTTGAGCACTGACACTGTTCATAGCTTTCTCCTGACTCATAGTTTGACATGTTCTCATTGCCTTGGACTTGTGGATCAAAGAGAATGGCAAAGAAGCAAAAGGCCCTAAACATTGCAGGGTTCATGCATATGGGATGGTATGGGGGGAGATTCTCACAGATGACATGCCAGGCAGACCCCTTCTAGATAAAATGTCTTTGAGAAGCAGCTTCCTTTCTTTGAATAGAGGTCTGTCCTCTCATGCATGGGCTTTAATCATTTCTACAAAGGCGACCCTTTGATCATGAATGTTAAAAAGTTCAGACAAAGTTTTCTGGGACTGTCTTATTTGGGGAACATTTGTGCTTTGTAGACCAGGGCATGCCAATATTTTAAAGGCCACAGCTAACATCTTCCACTCTAGTCCGGGGAGCCACTTGGCCGAGGGGAGCAGACAAGGAACTGTTTGTGCCTCCATAATTAAAGAGCAGCAGGCGTTTTATAACTGCTGAGTGGACTTCAAAGTTAATTACCATTTAGAAGTCTGAATAAAATAATCCTCTAAAACACTGGGGATCAGGAGAGTTTCAGTGACTTTTTCCTTTATTAGAAATAAACACTAGATCCTCAAGTACTTTAAAGATCAGGAAGCAGGAGGCCAGAAACATCCAGTAGGGATATAGTGTAAGCCATGTGTATGTGCACTTTTAAAAAGCCCTGGTGCATTAAACCATAAGAAGCACAGGTGAAATTAATTTTAATGCAGATATTTTGTCAGTTCATTGAACATATTTTAGGATAGGATTGCATTTAAACAATTACTAACATGCTACTGCATTTCCCCCCCATGAGGAAAGTCATTGGAATATGTTTACCAAAAGCAGGCCATTCATTGTGCTGATTCATTACTTCCTCACGCTTAGGAGTCCTATGTATCTTGGGACTGCCATATTGGACAGCCTAAGGAGCAGCAGTACCATGCAGCAGCCCTCTGGAGAGACAGGACGTAGTGTCTCATTTAGAACTTTTGGATGTTTGTCACGATGTCAGGCTCCTGTGTCTTTTTCTTTAAATGTGCTCATTGGTTGGAGGACTGGGATATGGTTGTGAGTTTGGAGAGATGGAGGAGGTTGTGCTAGCAATTAAAAATGAATTCAGATTTCTGGGCAGCTTTATTGGATACGATTCATGGGCATTTCAATCAACCGCGTAAAGCACACAGTACAGAGGGGTTAAGTTTGTTTGTAGAGTTGCATGTCTACCATGCAGTCTGTTTAGAATGTGCTTGTTACTCTGAAAAGAAACTCAGTACAAGCTTGTGGCTCCTTTCACTGTCATCAGTTCTGGTCCTCAACATCCACTATCCTTTTTCTCTGTCTGTGGGTTTATACAGTGTGGACACTTGGTATAAATGGACCAAGTGTCCAATACACGGTCATTTACTCATGTATTCCATATATATATATACACACACTTTATTTACATTTCAAATGTTTACCCATTTCCAGAGATCCCCTTTGGAACCTCCCCATTCCCTCCCCTCCCCTGCCTCTATGAGGGTCTTCCCCCCCACTCTTGTCTTTCCTCCTTGTCATTCTCCTATACTGGGGCATCTAACACCCTCAGGCCCACCTCCCCCTGATGGCCAACAAGGCTTTCCTCTGCCATATATGTGGCCAGCACCATGGGTCCCTCCATGTGGGGGTATTCTTTGGTTGGTGATCCAGTCTCTGGTAGCATCAGGAGGTCAGGCCAGTGGACACTGTTGCTTCCTCCATGGAGCTGCAAACTCCCTCAGCTCCTTCAGTTTCTTCTCCAACTCCTCCATCTGGGACTCACGCTCAGCTCAATGGTTGCTGTGAAGTGACTCTTGGGTATTCTGAACTTTTGGGCTAATAACCACTTATCAGTGAGTACATACCGTGTTCATTCTTTTGTGACTGCGTTACCTCACTCAGGATGATATTTTCAAGTTCCATCCATTTGCCAAAGAATTTCATGTAGTAATTGTTTTTAATAGCTGAGTAATATTCCATTGTGAAAATGTACCACATTTTCTGTATCTATTCCTCTGTTGAGGGTTGTTTTCCAGCTTCTGGCTATTATAAATATGGCTTCTATGAACATAGTGGAGCATGTGTCTTTATTACATGTTGGAGCATCTTCTGGGTATATGCCCAGGAGTGGAATAGCTGGGTCCTCAGGTTGTTGGACCCGAAGGTCGCAACGGCTGGATGTCTACCCTCGCAAAGACATGGAGACCAAGATCGATGCAACTAGCAGGAGGTTTATTAATTAGTTCCAACGACTGGGGTCATCCTGCAAACAGGACAGAGGTGACCCCGAATTTTCAAAGCTCACACATTTTATATAATTTTTGAGGCAGACCTTGGCAACAGCATGAGTTGGTAACCTTGCATTGGTGGCTAGCATTGACCTTTTACATGATTGGAGGCCACAGGTGGAGTGATGTCAGCCATAGCCGCCACTTAGTTAATGCCCACTTATGGTTTCTGGCTGTCGTTGATAACGGGAGGTTCCTGACATCGTGGAAAGCTTCTGGCACATTGTACTTGGCTCGGCCTTCTCGGTGGTTATTTTAGGGCTTCTGGTTATCTGGAAATTCCCCAGGTCTGACTCATCAGCCATTCTTGTTTCTTAGAGACTCACAACGTAGTATTGGGTTCATTTTTCTAAGGGTCCACCACACTGATTTCCAGAAAGGTTGTATCAACTTGCAATCCCACCAGCAATGGAGGAGTGTTCCTCTTTCTCCACATCCTTGCCAGCATCTGCTGTCACCTGAGTTTTTGATCTTAGCCATTCTGACTGGTGTGAGGTGGAATCTCAGGGTTGTTTTGATTTGCATTTCCGTGATGACTAAGGATGTTGAGCATTTCTTTAGGTGCTTCTCAACTCTACAAGTATCCTCAGTTGAGAATTCTCTGTTTAGCTCTGTTCCCCATTTTTTGATAGGGTTATTTGGATCTCTGAAGTCTAACTTTTTGAGTTCTTTGTATATATTGGATATTAGCCCTCTATCGGACATAGGATTGGTAAAGATCTTTTCTCAATCTGTAGGTTGCCATTTTGTCCTATTGACAGTGTCCTTTGCCTTACAGAAGTTTTGTAATTTTGTCGATTTGGTCAATATTTGATCTTAGACCACAAGCCATTGGTATTCTGTTCAGGAACTTTCCCCCTGTGCCCATGTGTTTGAGACTTTCCCCCACTTTCTCTTCTATTAGATTCAGTGTATCTGGTTTTATGTGGAGGTCCTTGATCCACTTGGACTTGAGCTTTGTACAGGGAGATAGGAATGGATCAATTCGCAATCTTCTACATGTAGACTGCCAGTTGAACCAGCACCATTTGTTGAAAATAATGTCTTTTTTCCACTGGATGTTTTTAGCTCTTTTGTCAAAGATCAAGTGACCATAAGTGTGTGGGTTCATTTCTGGGTCTTCAATTCTATTCCATTGATCTACCTGCCTGTCACTGTACCAGTACCATGCAGTTTTTATCACTACTGCTCTGTAGTACAGCTTGAGGTCAGGGAGGCTGATTCCCCCAGAAGTCCTTTTATTGTTGAGAATAGTTTTTGCTATCCTGGGTTTTTTGTTATTCCATATGAATTTGAGAATTGCTCTTTTTAAGTCTATGAAGAATTGAATTGGGATTTTGATGGGGATTACATTGAGTCTGCAGATTGCTTTCAGCAGGATGGCCATTTTAACTATATTAATCCTGCCAATCCATGAGCATGGGAGATCTTTCCATCTTCTGAGGTCTTCTTCGATTTTTTCTTCAGAGACTTGAAGTTCTTGTCATACAGATCTTTCATTTGTTTGGTTTGAGTCACACCAAGATATTTTATATTGTTTGTGAGAATTGTGAAGGGTGTCATTTCCCTAATTTCTTTCTCAGCCTGTTTATCCTTCTAGTATAGGAAGGCTACTGATTTGCTTGAGTTAAGTTTGTATCCAGCCACTTTGCTGAAGTTGTTTATCAGCTGTAGCAGTTCTCTGGTAGAGTTTTTCAGGTCACTTAAGTATACCATCATATCATCTGCAAATAGTGATATTTTGATTTCTTCCTTTCCAATTTGTATCCCTTTGACCTCCTTTTGTTGTCTAATTGCTTTAGCTAGAACTTCAAGTACTGTGTTGAATAGATATGGAGAGAGAGGGCAGCCTTGTTTAGTCCCTGATTTTAGTGGGATTGCTTCAAGTTTCTCTCCATTTAGTTTGATGTTGGCCACTGGTTTCCTGTATATTGCTTTCACTATGTTTAGGTATGGTCCTTGAATTCCTCATCTTTCCAAGACTTTTATTATGAAGGGATGTTGAATTTTGTCAAATGCTTTTTCAGCATCTAATGAAATGACCATGTGGGGTTTTTTTTGAGTTTGTTTATGTAATGGATTACATTGATGGATTTCCGGGTATTGAACCATCCCTGCATCCTTGGGATGAAACCTACTTGACCAAGGTGAATGATCGTTTGGATTCAGTTTTCGAGAATTTTATTGAGTATTTTTGCATTGATATTCATAAGGGAAATTGGTCTGAAGTTTTCTTTTATTGTTGGGTCTATGTGAGGTTTTGGTATCAGTGTAATAACTGTGGCCTCATAGAATGAATTGGGTAGTGTTCCTTCTGTTTCTATTTTGTGGAATAGATTGAAGAGTACTGGTGTTAGGTCTTCTCTGAAGGTCTGATAGAATTCTGCACTGAACCCTTCTGATCCTGGAATTTCTTTTGGTTGGGAGACTTTAATGACTGCTTCTATTCCTTTAGGGGTTATGGGACTGTTTAGATGGTTTGTCTGATCCTGACTTACCTTCGGTATTTGGTGTCTGTCTAGAAACTTGTCCATTTAATCCAGATTTTTCCAGTTTTGTTGAGTATAGGCTTTTGTAGTAGGATCTGATGTTTTTTTAATTTCCTCAGAATCTGTTGTTATATTTCCCTTTTCATTTCTAATTTTGTTAATTTGGATACTGTCTCTGTGCCCTCTGGTTAGTCTGGCTATGGATTTATCTATCTTGTTGATTTTCTCAAAGAACCAGCTCCTGGTTTTGTTTATTCTTTGTATAGTTCTTTTAGTTTCTACTTGTTTGATTTCAGCCATTAATTTGATGATTTCCTGCCTTCTACTCCTCTTGGTGTATTAGCTTCTTTTTGTTCTAGAAATTTCAGGTGTGCTGTTAAGCTCCTAGTATATGCTCTCTCCAGTTTCCTTTTGGAGGCATTCAGAGCTATGAGTTTTCCTCTTAACACTGCTTTCATTGTGTCCCATAGGTTTGAGTATCTTGTACTTTCATTTTTATTAAATTCTAGGAAGTCTTTAATTTCTTTATTTCTTCCTTGACCAAATTATCATCAAGTAGAGCATTGTTCAGCTTCTATGTGAATGTTGGCTTTCTGTTGTTGTTGTAGCCATTGAAGACCAGCCTTAATCCATAGTAATCTGATAGTAGGCATGGGATTATTTCAATCTTCTTGTATCTGTTGAGGTTTTTTTGTGACCAATTATATGATCAATTTTGTAGAAGGTCCCATGAGGTGCTGAGAAGAAGGTACAGTCTTTTGATTTAGGGTGAAATGTTCTGTAGATAATCTGTTAAATCCATTTGGTTCATAACATCTTTTAGTTTCATGGTGTCTCTGTTTAGTTTGTGTTTCCAAGATCTGTCCATTGTTGATAGTGGGGTGTTGAAGTCTCCCACTATTATTGTGTGAGGTTCAATGTGTGCTTTGAGCTTTAGTAAAGTTTCTTTTATGAATGCAGGAGCCCTTGTGTTCAAGGCATAGATGTTCAGAATTGAGAGTTCTTTTTGGTAGATTTTTCCTTTGATGAGTATGAAGTGTCCTTCCTTACCTTTTTTGATGACTTTTGGTGGAACATTGATTTTATCCGATATTAGAATGGCTACTCCAGCTTGTTTCTTGGGACCATTTGCCTGGAAAAATGTTTTCCAGATGTTTACTCTGAGGTAGTGTTTTTCTTTAACATGAGGTGCATTTCCTGGATGCAGCAAAATGTTGGGTCCTATTTATGGATCCAGTCTGTCAGTCTATGTATTTTTATTGGGGAATTGAGTCCATTGTTGTTAAATGATATTAAGGAAAATGTTGGGTCCTGTTTATGGATCGAGTATGTCAGTCTATGTATTTTTATTGGGGAATTGAGTCCATTGCTGTTAAATGATATTAAGGAATAGTGATTGTTGCTTACTGTTATTTTCGATGTTATTTTTATGTTTGTGTGGCTATCTTCTTTTGAAATTGTTGAAAGATTACTTTCTTGCTTTTTCTCGGGTGTAGTTTCCTCCTTGAGTTGGCATTTTCCATTTATTATTCTTTGTAGGACTAGGTTTGTGGAAACATACTGTGCAAATTTGGTTTAGTCATGGAATATTTTGGTTTCACCATCTATGGTAATTGAAAGTTTTGCTGGGTATAATAACCTGGGCTGGCATTTCTGTTCTCTTAGGAACTGTATGAGATCTGCCCAGGATCTTCTAGCTTTCATAATCTCTGGTGAGAAGTCTGGTGTAATTCTGATAAGTCTGCCTTTATATGTTACTTGCCCCCTTTCCCTAACTGCTTTTAATATTCTTTCCTTATTTTGTGTATTTGGTGTTTTGACTCTAATGTGATGGGAGGAATTTCTTTTCTGGTCCAGTCTATTTGGCATTCTGTAGGCTTCTTGTATATTTATGTTCATATCTTTCTTTAGGTTAGGGAAGTTTTCTTCTATAATTTTGTTGAAGATATATACTGGTCCTTTAAGTTGGGAATCTTCACTCTCTTCTATACCTATCATCCTCAAGTTCTGTCTTCTCATTGTAGCCTGGATATCTTGGATGTTTTGGGTTAGGAGCTTTTTGCATTTGCATTTTCTTTGACTGTTGTGTCAGTGTTTTCTATGATATCTTCTGCACCTGAGATTCTCCCTTCTATCTCTTGTATTCTGTTGGTGATGTGCATCTATGACTCCTGATCTCTTTCCTAGATTTTCTAACTCCAGGGTTTTCTCCCTTTGTGATTGCTTTATTGTTTCTATTTCTAATTTTAGTTCCTATATGGTTTTGTTCATTTCCTTCGTCTGTTTGATTGTGTTTTCCTATAATTCTTTAAGGGATTTTTGTGTGTCCTCATTAAGGGCTTCCAGTTGTTTACCTGTGTTCTCTTGTATTTCTTTAAGGGAGTTATTTATTTCCTTCTTAAAATTTTTTATCATCTTCACGAGATGTGATTTTAAATCTGAGTCTTGCTTTTCTGGTGTGTTGGGGTATCCAGGGCTTGCTGTGGTGGGAGAGCTGGGTTCTGATGATGCCAAGTAGCCTTGGTTTCTGTTCGTTAAGTTTTCGCCTTTGCCTTTCGCCATCTGGTTATCTCTGGTGTTAGCTGGTCTTACTCTCTCTGACTGTGGCTTGTCTTTCCTGCAAGCCTAGGTTTCAGTACTCCTTGAAGACCAGATCTCTCTGAGAGGAATTTGGGTTTGGAGAGCTGTGGTACAAGGTCAGCTCTGGGGTGCAGACAGAAACCAGAAGGATCTAGTCCCCAGCTGTCCCTTGGTTCCTGTGTCCTGATGGCTCTGCAAGGGTCCCTCTTGATCCAGTGAATTTGAACAGAAGTGGTGATCTTGCCTGTGCTTGAAGGTGTGTCCGCACTCCTGGGATACCAGCTCTCTCCTGGCACTATTTGTGTATGGAGCCCTGTGTCACAGGATCCACTCCCCGGCCACGGAAAGAAACCAGAAGGCCACTCCTCAGTCCCCATGTCTGGGGAATCCAGGTGGGTCTCTCTGAGCAGACAGGCCTGCCCACACTCCTGGGAGTCTAGTTTTCTCCTGGCACTGCTTGGCTATGGAGCCCTGGTGGCCCAGGCAGAGATCTCCAGCTACAGATGGAAACCAGAAGGCTCCTTCCCCCAGCTGTTCCTCAGTCCCTGTGTCCCAATGATTCTGGGCGAGTCCTGCTGAGCAGTGTTGCTCCTCTTACCGCCTCTCACAGGCTTTTCCACACTCCTGGGAGGGTAGCTTTCTCCCAGCACTATTTGGCTAAAGAACCCTGGTGGCCCAGGCAGAGGTCTCCCACCACAGATGGAAACTGGAAGCTGCTGATGTATTCTTAAGATGTGGTCCTGTGTGACTGGCTTCCTTCACTTAGTGTAGTGTCTTCAGGGTTCGGACTTGGATAGCACATATTACTGCTTTGTTACCACCAAATAATGTTCTGATGTACAAATACGCTGCATATTACTTACCTAGTCATCAAATGACTTAGACTCTTTTGGTTATTAGGGATAGTGTTGACTTGAATGTTTGTGCAGGTACATTTTCTTCTTTTCTTTTTTTCTTTTAGTTTTTTCATGTGTACTCGAGTGTGGTATGTGATTGTTTGAATGTGTGTGATTGCATGTGTGTGCATCTGAGTGTGGGACCCAACCTTGATGTTAGCTGTCTTCCTTGATCACTCAGAACTTTATTTATTGAGGCAAAGTCTCTTACTGAACTCAGCATTCTCCAACTCAGGCTAGTCTCAATATCTACGTTGTCCCAGAGATATCCTGTGTATGCCTCCCAAGGGGTGTGCTGGGATTACAGATGGGCTACCACGCTTGCCGAAGTTTTATGTGGATTCTGGGGATCCAAACTCTGGTCCTCACATGTGTGCACCAGGTGCTTTATCCACTGAGCCATCTTCTAAGATCAAATATTCATTCCTTTGGGGCCTATACCCAGGTGTGGAATTCTTGGGTTATATGGAAAAATCTGTCCATTTATTTGAGAACCTTTCAGACTGTTTTCCATAGTGACTTGAACATTTTGTATTCTCATTAGCAGTGTACTAATAACTGCAAACATTTTTTTAAAAAATTATGGTCATGTTTCATATTCCTTTTATGCTATTATAACAACACTGTTGATCCTGGTTTTTTTTTTTCTAGTCTGCTTCCTGTTGCTATGATAGACACCATGACCTAAAGCAACCTTGAGAGGAAAACGGTTTATCTTTTCTTGCAGATTTCAGTCCATCATCAAGGGAAGCCAAGGTGGGAACTCAAGGCAGGCACTGAAGCAATGACCATGGAAAAACGATTCTAGGTTTGCTTGCCCTGCTTTGCTTACCCTGGCTTGCTCAGCTATTTTTTCTTATATAGCCCAGGCCCATTTTCCCAGGATGGCACCACTCACCTTAGGCTGGACCCTCCTATATCAACCAGCAGTAAAGAAATGCCCACAGACGTACCAACAGGCTGAGCCAGCAGAGGCAGTTTCTCATTGACATCCTTCTTCCTATGCATGCCTAGGTTTGTGTCAAATGGATAAAACTAACTAGAAAGCTGGGTGATTTATAAAGAAGAGGGGTGTATTTTTGCATAGATTTTGGAGGCTGAGAAGTTCAAGGTCAAGGTACCAGAAGTCTTGATCATTTGATAAGCTCTGCTCTGTTTCCAAGTGGCACCTTATTGATGCCTGGTCTGGGAAGAGGACCTCTGTGCCAACCACCATGCTAAAAACAAATTAGATATAAAGCATGATTTAAACATTTCGGGCTTTGTGATACCTTAGAATTCCTTCTTTGGGAAGCTGCTGGCAAGCCAGCTGCACAAATCCATCGTGAAAATGACATTTATGCCTTATGATTTGTGTGTGGCCAGTGAATAATAGCTCACAGGTTTGGAAGAATCTTAAACTGCCAGGCGAACTTCCTTTTTTCTTAAAAGGGCACTTAGTGGGGTGTGAGCTGCAGTAACCACTCTGGCTGCACATGGATGAGCCCTCTCAGGGGATGGTCCATTCACAGCTGCAGAGGTAATCGGTGAAAGGTCTTGAGCTCTTTTTTTTAAACTTCCATAAAATGACCATTTTATTATAGAAGAGTCCAGCTACACATTTACTTTGGCTACACCACAGCCATGGTGTGAGACAACAGTGAGAGGCTAATTAGCTGCCCAGGACTCCTGAGAGTATTTGACTTTGAAACTGCTGCCTGCATGTATGAAGTACCTTCTGTATACCAGTCGCTTGGTAGGCCTTCACACAGGAGCTGGTCACCAGTTGTCACTACAGCCCTGTACAGTCTAGAGATGATGATGGTGAGGCTTATGGGCAGCATCTGACCTCTTCAGGGTCAGATGCGGATCCATGCTCAAGCCCTCCGTCTCTGGAGCTCTGAGTGTGTGGTGAGCACTCATTACCTCTTACAGTGTTTTTCTTGTCTCCCACCTAGAACACCCTCCTTTTCATGAACCCTGCAGGGGTGGCTCCTGTGCAGACACCTGTAGCTCTAGCCCCACCCCAGTCTCAATCTCCATTCTCTTAACTCTGTTCTTAACTTGCCAACTTTTCTCCCAGCTCAGTCTCCTTTCTCTGAGCTTCTCCATGACTCTAGCCTTTGCCATTAAACTGTGTAAGTAGATACGTTTTTAAAAAGATGTAAACTTAAAAAGGGTGTGGGAAGTATGTATTGAGGTGTTTTCCGTAATTGGACCCCAAATTCACAGATAGTAGTTACAGAAAAAACATGATGGCTGTGTATGTGCGTGTGCCGTGTGTGTGTGTGTGTGTGTGTGTGTGTGTGTGTGTGTGTCTAGAAACATGGGTGATGTAATACTAAACACATTGGGTATTTGTCTCCTTTCTGGGAGGCTGTAGAAAGCACCTGGTGAGTTTACTTTGTTTGCCCTTTCTTCTGTATGGCTGCTGGGTAAGCATTCACAAGAGACATTGTATCAAAGTACACAAATGTGGCCTCGGAAACCAGATGGCTTTAACTAGCATCCTAGCTGGTTTTCTTCCCTCTGACCTTTGATAACTTTACCCTCTCTGGGATATGTTTCCATTTCTGTAAAACAAGTGTCATAACAGCTCTCTTGTGGAGTGATTGAGAGCCTTGTTTGTCTATTTAAAACAGCACCGAGTGCATGGAAAGCTCTAGAAACATAGTATCATTAACATTAATATGCACCTAGGATGAGCTGTCATTTTACACTGGGATCTGGAACTATGGTGATCCAGCATCCCAGTTGTTGTACTTTTAGGCCTAGTCAGACAGAGGGAATGAAGGTGGCAGCTGTATTCGAGCTCACAGGAGGCAGATATGCACGTGACGTGAGAGCACAGTGCAGAGGTCCTCGGGTATGTACTGTTGTGTACTGTTGGCTCTGAAATTCAGGAGCTGGAGTAGCTTGCATATAGTTTCCCTCTGTGCTTGAGAGAGAGAGAGAGAGAGAGAGAGAGAGAGAGAGAGAGAGATTGATTTCTTACTGAACCTGGAGCTGACTTATTCAGTTGGAATGGCTGTCTAGCAGGTCTTGGGAATCTGCCTGTGTCTGTATCCCCAGCCCTGGGTTACATGTGCATGCTGCTGCACCCAGATTTTTATGTGGATGCTGGCTATGTGATCTCAGGGCTTCATACTTGTGACAGCAAACACTTGACTGCAGGAGCTACCTAGTCTCCAGCTATAGGATTGCAGGAGCTACTTCACCAGCTGTGGGACCACAGGAGCAGACATCTTCCTGACCTAAATTAGATATTTTCTGTTGAAGCCCCTTTAAAACACCCATGAGCTTCAGCAATTTCCCCAAGTTTATCCAGGTAAGTTAGAGTGAAGCCAGGCTAAAACCTGCCATGTCCTGAGATGAAGGCCAGCCGAGAGTGTATTGTGTCTCCAGTCTTCTGTGATGCTCTGGACTTGTTTCCTGGTGATCAACAATGTTTGATTTTTAGGGGCAGCTTCTCAGACCTCCGACTTTAATTGTCTCTGGCTCCTGGGAGCTCTCCTGATGGTAATTTGTGCCAAGCCATCAAAATAATGATGATGGCCATTGTCTTCTGTTTGCTTTAAAGTTGTCCATCCTGGTAATGACCAGCTAACAGAGAAAGAGATTTATTCTTCTGGACATTTATAAATGCCTACTTTGAATTTAGGAGACTGGGTAACCAATCTGACTAAAACCTGGATTTCTCAGACCTGTCAGAGGAATACAATTGTGATGAAATTAATCAGTTGACTTGAAAACAGAGACAGAAGAGGATACTTCAGGAAGTGTATGTTGGGTGGGTGTTGGGCAATGAGCTCCTATACCATTAAGGTTTGAGATGGCTTATAATTCATCTATAATGGGAAAAATGCTTTACCGTGGAGATAATATCCTGGAATAAATTCAGAATCATAGGTTGCATTATGGATGTGTTTGTGGATATATGTGAATTGCAGGGAGTGAATTTTTTCTCTGAATGTAATTTAGCTTAGATAAGATGATGAATAAGCTATACACAACAAGAGCTCATTTGATGTAATGTGTGTAATTTTCAGCATAAGACCGCCATATCTTAGAACTGGAAGGGACCTTAGCCTGTACCTAGTGCATATCATTTTGCAGACAGATAAAATGAATCCTAGAGGATAAAGTGGCTTTGCCTAAAGTGTAGACTTGGACTCAGGTAAATTACTGGGTTTGCAGCCTTTCGAGACTATAAGGCTTGCTACCCACAGGAAGTGTTCACTAATCCTGGTTTCATGTCTTTGCTGATCAGAGTTATCATGTGGTTTCTGCTGCAATATGAGACAACACCTCAGCTCTTGGCATGTGCAGATACTTAGTAAAAATACTTCCCGACTCCTGATTAATACTCAATTACAAAGGTTTGGGGAGATTAGAATGATGTCATTCTTTAGCTCCCTCCTTTGTTTGGGCTATTAATGTAGCTTCATAGGGCTTCTCAGCAGGATCAGAAGAGTTTAGAGAAAGCCGTATATGCTGTTCTTTCCAGAGAAAACCATTCATTGCTAGAGATCAAATGTGAAACGGTTTCATATCATAGGGATTTTAATAATGAAGTCTGAAGTATTTGTACATGAATTCATTAAGCCTAGATTAGTCTTAGTATAATTACCCAGAAAGTAACTCAATTGGAAACGTTCTTCAAGGGTATAAAACGCACAGTCAGGCCAGAAAGCCACCCCATTCTACTTTAGCAGCTCCATAAAGCACCAGCAGACTTGGACATAACTTTCATAGTATACAGAATGCAATCATAAAAAGTATTATTCCTAAATCTATTTTTTTATGTTCTTTCGGTAGTTAAGAGCTTTATACCTCTGTGGTAGGAGTGAGATACACTAGGGTTGGAATGTCATAAAATGCTGGGGACTTTTACTAGCTGTCCTTTATACCTCCTGCCCCAGTCAGTGTAGGCTGATGGTAAGGTTGAAGATTGATGCTGGCAAGCACCGTCTCTAGAAAACGTAACTGGAAGATACATTTTTACTTTGTGTTTTTTTTTTTTCTTATCAACAAATAAAAGACATTTACTGAGTGCGGAGTGCTTTCAGACAGAGCTCAGTGACAAGCAAAGTATTGGTCTTAATTTCTTTCATGATGAAAGCTAAGGTAAGTGCAGGATGGAGGAACATGACAGAACTCTCTTGGGCCTCTATCTGGAACAGGACAAGAAAAAAAGGTGAAGGAGGTATTCTAACGCCAAAGGTCTCGGATGGGGGTTTAGTTTGGGGCATCCAGGCCATTTGAGATAGTCACTAAAGCTTTGACATGGCTCTTGGGGGCTCAATTCAGTTTGAACTATTTGCGTGCGTGCCAGGAGGAAGTGGGAGGCTTGTGGGTACTGGCTGTGTAACATGGAGCTGCCTGAGATGTCTGGCTTTGGAGACACTTAAAACTAAATCACAGCCTGTGTGGTGCCACTGAGGGCAGGGATGGCCTCTGGAGGAGAGCATGACTTTGGCCCTGCTCCAGTGGTGACAGACCTGTGCTCAGGCAGGAAGGGATTCTGTTATGCTCAAACTTCGGCATATTTAATTAAGTTCTGAAATAGTTTCCTCAGGCAAATTCTTTGAGTTGTCCCAAGTGGTTTCTACCTATTTTGATTTAGTCAATAGAAAGTGTGTCCCCCTTGGGAGCCCCTTAAATGGGGACCTTCAGTCATGATGTGGCCAGACGAGGTAGGTAAGGTCAGAGGAAACAGGGCCAGGCCCTGGGTTTCTCAAATCTCTGAGTCTGCTTGCTCATAATTCTTCCTACTCTGGTGTTTGGAGGTTGGATGTCACTTGTATATCTCAAGGTCCCCAAAAGAAGTCATTCATAAGGTAAAACTCATGCAGTAATATTTGAGAAACCCCTTTGGGGTTTCTTACTAGCATGTAGCTTGAGTGTGACAAGATGATTTTCGACCTGCTCTTTCTACAGCGCTACAGCTGTCACAGAGTTTTCCAGGAAGCAGTCAGTAAGGTTATAACACCTTGAGTCACGCACTGCAGTGCACGTAAGGCCTCGCATAGCCCCGGTTTCTTACTCATGTGTATTACTTGAGTCTCCATGGCTGTTGAGGTCCCATGAAAACGGGTATTGCTTTGGACATCAAGTTCTTCTGGCTACTTCTTAGCATTAGAACATTGTTACTAGAATGTTGCAGGTCAGAGGAGGCTAAGGCATGGTATGGCTGTGAAATTTGTCTGGCCCATGTTCTGTCCTGCTCATTGTGATGATAGCATTAACTCCACCTGTGAAATATGTACCATGGACCAACTTCCAAGTGCCAGAGGTTTAACATGTGAGAGATCCTGATGGTGCTCATGGGAATTCGGGAAGAAAGATAGGTTCTCTGGCACCTACAAATGAGGAAACCAAGATCGAAAGAATCTGGCAGCCAAGGCTAGGAAGGTGGTTCAGCCAGGGTTCAATCAAGTCTTGTGTGATTACAATGTCCACATGTGTGCACTGATTGAAGTATCAAGCTCAATCTGCTTGATCCACATGAGATTCCTGTGATAAGTAAAAGGGTTTTCCTCTATTCAGGACAGAGTAGTTCTCCTGTCTACCTGGTAGAAGGCTAAGTCCTGATTCTGGGACTTCAGGATGCGATGACCACTGCCATGGTGATGTGGCATCCCGCCTTCTTCGGGACAAGCACATATATGTGGTGGACTCCAGTTTTGTCAGCTTAACTGGGACTGGTGGCATGCTGGATTTGGAAGATGGTGCAATTGTGAAAGTGTTCTGCACACATTGAGGGCTGGAGTTGAGATCCCCAGGATACATGCATAAAGCCAGACTGCCATAGAAGCATTCACCAGTTCATAGAAGCTGGAGACAGAGACAGGTGGATCCCTGAAATTCATCAGCCAGCTAGCCTAGTGGAATCAGTGAGGGTCTTTCTCCAAAAAGGGGAGAGGGTGATAAAAGAGAGATTGTAGGATATTGATTTGTGACCTCCGCAAGAATACAACGTGCATGCAAGCTCAGACATGTGTACCTCGAAACTGCACATACACATTGCACACACCAATACTTACAAGTATGTAACAAAAAAAAAATTGGACCTTTTGAAATAAAACATAAGATAATGGATAAAATGGAGGGCTTGTAAGGAGAAGCATGAGCCGATCCTACTTTTCAGTGCAGAAGAGAATTCATTTCATTCTTACTGAATGGCAGTGGTAGAATTCAGCTGGATTCCGGTTACCCTTTGAACCGAGTGCGGGGCTGGCTGGGCTTGGGACTGTGATGGAGACTGATACTGAATGTGACGTTAGTTAATGGCCACTGTAACTCCTTTCAAGAGAGCAGTGCTCACTCCAGTGGCTCTCCAGACCCCTTCCCCAGCTCTGGTTAGTTGGGTGCAGGTAAAATTTATAGCGTTTTACTGTAAAAGCCCCGGGACTTAAAAAAGGATTTTTCTCTCAGTAGCTCAAACCACAGGAGGACTCGTAAGACAGCTGTCTCCCCAGGTGAGACTTCTTAAATGGGAGTTAAGTGCATGCATTTTCAAGAAACTAAACTGCCCTCATATATAATTTAGCCTGGGAAAGAAAGAAGAGTAGAGAGATGCATGCCTGTGATTACATTGTTTGGGAAGTAGTAACTTCCCCTCCCCCATGCACACTCCCTCTGTTGGGCAGATCTTGAATGCCATGGCTTGTGGGCTAAGTCTGATACTGTAATAATGGTGAGGTTTCTCTACCTGTAGTCAGGGACTGCGGGTTGGAATAGTAAATTATTCCTAGCAGACAGAATGGGCAGTGAGACCGCCATCCACTTCTCATAAAACAGAGCAATAGGTAAATAAAGGACAGCCGACTCACTTAACCCGCATGGCTCTGTGCGCTGCTAATTATTAACCCAGGCCCAAGACAGGGGTTCACCCAGAGTATAGTTAAATCATTTTTAATAGAGGTAAACACTAGCAGTGTGGGCAAGCAGTACTTAAGAAAATTTCTCATCAGCCATGTTCAGGAATCACCCAGCCTAATTGCCATAACTTATTAATAATAATAAATAATCTAGTCTTTTTATGGCCTGGGTCTCTGAGGACTCTGTGAATTACAGAGCTGGGGGTTTGAATCCCTCCATAGCGGTGGGGGAGGGGCACACATCCTTGATCTTCCATCAGGTTAAGAAAAGCAGATCTGGTGCCCTTCCTTCTTGTTTTCTTCCCACATATGAATGGCCAGCTCACACATGGCCTTTCATCTGTCTCCAGGACTAGAAGGGCTCCAGGGGGTGGAGGGCGTGGAAGTTGGGGGTGAGGGGCTGGGGAACAGGCTTTCTTTGTTCACGTGAGTCTGAGCAAAGCTTTGTCTGAAGGAGTTGGTCTCCTCTGCATCACTGTCCCTGGTGTCCTATGGGCTCAACCTAATTGTGCCTGGGGTGGTAGTCACTGGCAACTCCCAGCTCTGGATTTATGTGATTCTGAGTCCTTCAAGGGTGGAAAATGCCACAGTGTCTTTTCCTCAGTGTGGCTTTCAGTGGCTTAAATATCTCAGTGAACTTCGCCTTCCCAGGGGCGTAGAGTGGTTTTAGAATCTGTAACAAAGAAATGGGGGATCAGGGGGGAAGGGCCATCTGGTGTTGGTTAGACCGGAACGTGACCCCGAACTCCCGTTCTGCGCACTTTGATCTTTAGAAGTTGCAAAGCTGATGGCTGTTGTGATAGACTGTGCTCACAAACCTTGGAGCACAGAAGGGTGCGGTGAAAATTGGGGGTTAGTATCTTCTAACATCCATTGATCTGCGGAAAGTGTGTCTGTGGTGGGTGTAACATGTCGCTAAATCACGTGGACATAGTCAGCTCCCCTCCTCCTCCTCCTTCACTTCCACTGTCCCATCTACACACCACCCCAGCTTGAGCTTGGGTGGCCGTTTTCATCTGGTAACATGAAATTTTAAAAGACCAGTGAGGCATTATTACAGGAAATGTGAAGAAAATGCTTCTAAGAATCAGATGATTTATGTCACAGACTCCTGAAGACATGAATTTAGAGTGTAAATCTCATGCCGGTAACTGTAGAATTTGTACTAGAGTCTGTGCAAATTTACACGCGGGTAAAACTCGAGAGTGAAAACATGCCTGGAAAAGCTTTTTAAAAGATGATGGCAAACTGAAATAGCCACGTGAACGCCAGGAGGCTTTTGGGAACGGTAGGCCTGAGTAGCGTCTATGCGCATTTGTCTGCAAAGATGTGAAGCACACACTAGGATCGGGAGGCGCAAGGTGGAGAAGTCAGCCCCAAGCCCCCTTCCTCACAACTTGATGGTGCCATCCAGTGACTCAAATCAATTCTGAGTTTCAAAGGAAATGCTCCAAGTCAAAATCATAGAGAGGAGGTTGAGGATTCTGGACGGATGTCGAGACTGCGTCTGTGTTTAAGAGATTGATCTCATTTGCCCAATGTTTTCAAGGTTGAAGGTTTTTGTCTGTATTCATTAAAGGGGGATGATAAATGTCTAATTTGTTCTTTGCTAATAATCATGATAAACATGTGAACTTTATTAAGGTTAAATGAGTCTCATGTAGTCCCAGCTTAGCCTTGAGGTCCACGTGTGGGCCTTAGGAAAGATTTTCCGTTTATCCTAGACTCAGTTTCCTTATCTTGTACTTAAGGGAGTGGTAAGACAGGAGCACCCTCTTTCGAGTCTCTCTCAGCAGTAACAGTGTCTGGTGGTCGGGACGTAGGTAGGAGTTCAAGGTCCACTGCTTCCCTCCTCAGGAGCTCAGAGTCTATGGGAATAACTAATTATAATTGGACTTGGATGGATTGCAACATGCATGGATTCCTCTAGGAACACAGGTGGAAATGGTGAGTTCCAACCTCTCTGTGGGGACATACTTGACAGTGCCCATGACACTCAAAGGATGAGTAGGAGGGCTCTGTCAGGAGTACATGCTGGGCAGAGACTTAAGAATGCAGACGGTGAGGTCCAGGAAGCAAGCACATGTAGAGTTGTAGATTTAAGGGGCTGCCTACAGCCTTTTCCTCAGTCCCTAGGCAGTGGCCTCTCACCTCTGGGCCAGAAGATGAATTGCCAAGGCTGGAGGCTGCTGCACAACATACACAGGAGAGGTTTGTGCTGCTCGAGTCTGCAGGTTCTCAGGTCCCTTATAAAAATGCCACAGTGTGTGTCTGTAATCTATAAATGCTGTTCTGTGTGTTTTAAATCGCCTTTAGAATGCTTCTAAGATCTAATGTGACCCGTGCTAAGGGGATATGGTACTTAGGGTATAATAACAATGCATGCTTGTCCGTGTTTAGCTTTATAAAAAAAAACCACATCTTCATTCCTGGTTGAGTGACTGATGAGGAAGAATTCTCTGAGAACGGGGGATGGATGAATAAAGTAGAGCAGACAGGGGAGTGGTGGGAATTGGCCTGTCCACATCCCTGTGGCTTTCCTTGAAGTCGGGGGGTGGGGGGGAGAGCATGTGTATCATGTGCATGGGTGCTCTCAAAAGGGACATGTATGGAAGAGGAGAGTTGACAGGGGTGGGAGAGAATAATTAGACTACCCTATGTGTGTATGTGTATATATGTATATGTATAAATATATATGCATGTATATATATATATATACACACACACACATGAAATTGTCAAGAAGAGGTTTAATTCATCAAATTGGGGGATGTGTGCTTGAGTGGAATGAAGTCTGCAACCTCAAGACTTCTGATCTGTTAATGTGCTGAAGGAGCGTCTATACCATTGGTGACCCCATTGGAGCTGGTGTTTCATGTGGCAGTTATGTTAAAGTTGATGCTCTGTAGTTCTTACTTGGTTTTTAAATGAAAATAAGGTTAGTTTTAAACAGAGATTATGGATATATGGTGAGCTAATTGCTAAAGATTAAAATAATATATAAAATCTCATACAAGATTAAAGAAACCCAAGTTCTATTGACCAAAATGAGCGATATCTCTTGAGGCCATTTTTGAAAACCTCTCTTAATGCAGCCATAAATAGGCACATGCCCACAGGCACATAAATGTCTTCAGGATTATTTGCTCACCTAGATGTCTAATGTTTTCATTGGAGGTCATTTAACAGTCTATAACCATTTAAAAAAGACTCTGAGGGGGTAGGGGTGGAGAGTGGGGGGTAGGGGTGGAGAGTGGGGGGTAGGAGTGGAGAGATACAGGCACACTGTGATGTCTGGGTGGTGGTCAGAGGACAAATCTGATTATAGTCATTTCTTTCCTTTCTCGGTCACACAGATCTTGGGTTTTGACACATCTCCGCAGTCCTCCTTAGTCATTAAACTCTCTGCACAGCAAGCCATGTACACACATGTTACATTCATTCTCTGGTGACTGTTGGAAGTATCTCATGCTTCCCATTGTAAACAATACTTTGAACCTCTCTCTAGATCCCTTTTGTATCTTTAGGAGATATTTTGTTGGATTGAAGTCCTAAAGTTGTTGGTCAAGGAATGGAGATTGGAGATATTTATGTAGGTGCTGTCAGACTATCTTCTGGAAGCTTCTTTTCATAGCCCTGTAGACAGGTGTTAGCTTCCACCTAGGTGATCATGAGTCACTGTTGCCTCTGTATCATGAAGATACCAAATGAAAAACCATGATCAGTTGAGAAAAACTAATGAGATGATCAGGAGGCTAAGCTCCATTGTATGTGGAAGATTTAAAAAAAAATGCTTTCTGCATATAGCTGTGGTCACTGAGAGACGTAGAGGAAAATGATTCTCTTGATTCCTGATTGCTAAACAGTGAAATAAGTTAAAAAATCACCAGTATCAGAATGGAAAAAACAAACAGTAGCATACTCGCATGGTAGAATTCTCTGTGGCCATGAAAATGGACACTGTACTGTGAGTCCCATCTGCACTGTTGAGCAGAGGCCAGTTATTAAAATGGAGCTTCACTGGCCACATACGCTTGGTCAAAATACACCTGGCATTGGAAGTCCTGTTGGGCAGACAGGGTGTTTTGTTTTGTTCGGCTGTGGCTACTAGCAACAAAGTATACAGCACACAGCAGTCTCTCCAATGTTTGTTGAAAAAGATACATCGATTTTTCACCTTTCCAGCAGACTTAGGGTTCACCCTGATAACACAGTGTGCGTATTAGTCATGGATTATAACATAGAAAGTGCAAGCGTGTTTTGTTTGATTTAAATATGACCCTGAATTCACAGACCCTTTCAGTCTATGCTTTTGTGACGGCTTCAGGATCACCAAGGTTTGGGTTCAGTCCTGAGCTCAGTTTCTCTATACAATAAAAACGATACTGAACCTGTTTCATAAGGCCATTGCCACAGTAACATTATGGATCCCAACAAATACCTTGTCCTGCGCATCACATGCCGTCTGCTGTCCTAAGTCCTTAAGAGTCAGGACATGCCACATTTACTCTTTCCAGTCGTAATGCCTGCGTTCTGGTTTAGGGGATAGAAAATCACTGAGTTTATAAATGTTAGCCATGATTTAGACCCAGGTGGTCTCCACTTATGGCCTGCGCTGGCTGGGTAGGAGGGCTGTGTGGAATCCAGCATGTGTGAGCTGACTGTCACGCTCTCTTCTTTACCAGGATTAATAATTTCCTCTTTTTCTCCTCCCCTCTCCCACATTCCCCTCTGCTCACAGATGTCTTCCAGCAAGGTAAGTCTCACTGCAACCTATTGCTCTGCTGTTGGCTATACCATTTGGGTAGTGGGACTTTGCTTCTCTGAGGATGTGTCTCTGAAAATTAAGAGCCCCTATAAGGACAGCAGTCTGAGGTGCCATCAGTCTCTCTGGGCTCTGCTTCTTCCTCTGAATTACATTTGGGATTGGGTCTGGGGACTAAATATCTGGGGGAAGGGATGCCATGGGACTTGAGAGGAAGAGATATCTACAGAGTTCGTTGTCCTGAATCAGAGGAAGCTCCTGCTTTTAGATGGCTCCCTCAAGCCAGCCCCAATGGAATGTCTTTGCTGAGCAAACATGTAGTCATGGGGGTGTGGCAAGAGCAGGCTGGTTTGCCACTTGGTGCCCTCCAGCCTAGCCATGCCTCAGCCTCTTCAGCTGAGTGTGTGACTGACAGAGTGAGACAACAGTGAATGGTGTCTTCTGTTTTACAACCCAAGGTCTCGTGCTCTGGTGAGCAGAGTCCAAGCATTTTCTCACTGGAGTGTCTGACTGATATGTCCTCGTCTTGCATAGCTGAAACCCACGGGCTTTCACACCGGTATCACTGGCTGGGTTGTGGTCCTCACTTGCGCATAGCCACACAGCTCTTTGAAACAGAGGGGTACTCTGGGATCATGACCTGACTAGAACCTTCTGGATGCATGCCATGGGAGAATTGCTTTTCAGTCGAGTTTGGGTAATAATGGCAGACATTAGCTGTTTGTATTCATGCTGGGAAGTATTTCCACTGTATCTTTCTGGAACTCAGAGCTGGTTTACAGTAAAGATTTAAAAATATGCCCAGGCATTCCATAAATAGCTTCCAAATATTCTTAAAGGCTCAGTTTTTTTTAACTGCTTATTACACCCTAAACACACAGCTCCCGTTGCAGAGTCCCTGCTCTCCAATAGAAGCCAGGTTGTGGGCAACGAGGAGGGTTCTATTGTGTTGTCTTTTAAGAGTCTGGAGTCGTAGACCTACTTTCATAAATAATTCATAAAATTTCAACAAGCTATAAGCAATAAGTTCCATTTGACTAGAGACTAAGAGAGAGGCAGAATTGAAAAGGTGTCATGGCTGTCCACGTAATGAGAGTGCTGCGGTCTGTCGGTGCCCATTGCTGCAGCGGCTTCTCATCCTTGACAAATTGGGAGTTCAGCAAGACAGTGGGGAAGGAGACCCCCCATGAATTGTGATATAAACACCACCCACCCAACTCCAAATATTTCTCTCCTCGCAGCATAGGACCCTGGAGCCGAGAACATGCATTTCAGGGCTATTGGTGAAGGTGAAGAGGAGATCCTCCCATCCGCGTGCCACAGAGAGCTGTCTTGAACGCTGTAATTGATATAAAGAGTGGCTGGCGGAGAGCTGATGTCAAATCTGTGTCCCTTTTCATCAGTCATGCCATTTGATTGATGGAATTTGCCTGTCAGTTGCAATGATACACACAGTAAAACTTATAATCATCTACAAATCACTGGCCATTGAGACTTAATAGCATCCGAACGAGAAAGAAGCCCACAGCCAGGAGTTGCCTACTGCATCCCGGGATGGGGGCTATAGCTTTCTTTGAAGATGTTACTAGGGTCTATGTCGCTGAAGAATGCTGCTCTCTTCTCTATGGCCATCGGTTGCCGATAGATTCCCAGCTGAGGATGGGACTTCATGGGCTTCTCCCCTCCTGTGCTGGGATTTTGGCTGACTTGCTCCTGTTGGATCTTGTGCACATAGCCACAGCTGCTTTGAGTTCATCTGGGCACTTACACTGTCCTGCAACTACACTTTCCCTGCAGGAGTCTACCTCTGGGTCTTTACAACTTTCTGCCCTCTTTTTCACAATAAATCCCCGAGCTTTGGGGTAAGAAAGTGTGCTAGAGTCATCCCACTTGGAGCTGAATACCCCACTGTCTTTTATTCTCTGCCGATTTACTGTTTGTGACACTCTAGCCATGCTCGTGTAGATAGATGGTCCTACACACACAGTGTCCACACGGGCAGCAGTGAATGTACTTATAGTGAGGGGCTAGGGGAGAGATCAGGAGAGAAAAGTCAGAGTGGAGAAGCAGGAGAGAAGCTTGTGAGGAGGGAGTGGAGGTTGGATTGGTGAGAACATTACGTGACTATATGAAATTCTCAATAAGGAGTCACTTCCAAATGTTTATACCAGATTTGACACACCCAGTTTCTATTTATTGATTTTTAATATTTCCCAACACCCATGCAACTTATAAATTTTTATCCATATTTTGTGAGTGAATGTTTTTTGACCCTGAGCACCAGAATTTTGAAAGCATGTTGTTGAGATACTACAATTTATAAATCACTTCTATATTGAACACCCACATAGAAGATACGGGCACTAGAAATATTGTTAATTATTTACAGACTTTGTTCATAGAGGACCATGTTGTTCTGAGACACCTCAGAAAGGATATCTAAGAGCCTGCACCACTGATACCTACCCTCTCCCCCTGCCTTTGATTCTGGTTACTCTACCTATGGAAAGAATGTTCCAAATACTGTTGACAGAAACAGGAAACCAAGCCAAGGCATCCAGCATCCTCTACACGGACTGGAAACACGATTGTTACAACCAGAAATCCCTGGGGGATATAAGTTGTGGTAGAAACAAACAGCAGAAATCAAGTGTTTGCAAATGAGTGGACTCTACTTTGGTCATTTTTTGAAACCTATTTTAAGGTGACCACTGACAGTGACTCTACCTTCCTGACATATCCTGTGGCTTGGGCTTGGCTCAGGGCTGGGCACTATGTGGACGAGACACTGCTTGACAGGTGTGCCTTGTCAGCAGAAAGAGAGCCTGTCTGCCTGCAGTCTGGCTGTGTGTTTGTGCTGCTGTGCACTATGGCAGGCAGAAGGGGGAAGCAAGCATGCGGTTGACAACCACAGACCTTCTTGGAGGAAACACGTTATTTCCTGTGGATCACTATCTTTATTTCACTATAGATTAGTCTTCTTACCGTAGGTGACAGCATGGCAGCCAGTGCTGGGCCTTTCAGGGCTGTGTTCGCGGTGTGGTGCAGTGTGTGTTTGTGGGTGGGGGTTTCTGTCTCGATCTGGTGGCATTTCCTTGCTTGCTTTGGCGCTTTCTTCTAGAACTGGTACTTGTCTAGGCCATGGCTGAAGATGGTCAAGGTTCAGTGAACCACAACTGAATCTTTTTCAAATAAAGAGCCAAGGCCATTGAGCCACATTTCCTGTTGTTCACAGAGCCCCCGAGCCACTGGTTCTTGCTCAATGTCTCTTCATGCATGTACTGAGACACCATGTGTAGACACATGTCTCCACTTAGAGCTCTTTCGCAGCAATGATTTGATGATGGCGAGCAGGCCTACACGCACTCACAGGTACACCCCCCATGCAGGCCTGCATGCCTCATCTGAAGCTGCTGAAGCACTTTTTAAAATGTATTCATCCGTAGATGCAACCTTGATTCCAAAATCGAACAGAAACTCAGCGAGCAGCTTCAAGATCAGAATACTGTCGCTCAGTGGGGAATTTGTAAATATACACAGGCTAAGACATAGCTGGTGAGTTAATTCTCTTTGTACTGAAGTCCTTGCATGACCTGAGACCACGGAGGCGAAGCTTCCCTCACTCTGATTTCTGCCCAGAGCTGGGCTGTTGCTTAGGGAGAGATGTGCCTGCTGCCACGTGTGTCTTCTGTAGCTGTGGCTAGATGTCAGGTACTTTGTTGGTAGTTGATGTTTTGTTTGGTTTTGCTTGATGATCAGGGAGTGAACAAGATAGCAATGGTTCTTTTTCTGTGGATCCCACATACGGGCCCGCAAGGTAGTTGGTAGCCAAGGAAGCAAAGAAATAAAACCGCATAGAGTATGTCAGGTAACAGAATTGTTCCAGGGTGATGTCCTGGTTCCCAAGAGGGATGCTTCCTGTGGTGTGGTCAGGGAAGGATGCGAATGATGGGCTGGAGAGTCTGGAGGATGAAAAGCCCTCCCAGCAGGCTTCCAGCGCTCTGGGCTGCAGGGGAAGCAGGTATGGCTGGGGCTGGTGAGTGGAGAGAACTGTAGAGTGAGCAGGGAGAATAGGGCTGAGTGGGGTCTGCGGCTCAGGGAAAGAAAGCTGGAGAATGGGGCTGAGTGGGGTCTGAGGCTCAGGGAAAGGAAGCTGGAGGAGCTCTTCAGTAGAAGAGGGATCAAATCTTACTTACATCTAAAAATAGCCCCTTCAGCTGTGAGCACATAGGAGCAGAGGAGCACTATACAGTGTGTGGAAAGGGGGCTAGAGCTGGCTGCACAGTGGGTTCAGGCCCTGCTCTTGCCCCTCCGGTGAGTCTCTGCCCTCCTAAGCTGGGGAACCAGCAGTCTGTCCAAGTTACAAAGCCTCCTTTCTCCAGAATACATTCTTAAACACGCATGTGAGTGTGTGTTGTCTTGAAGCCCATAAATGCTTTTCCTCTGATACATAAATAAGATTACATTTGACTCTAAGTATTTGTCCTCAGACAACCACAGGTGGAAAACGTGTCCAGGCATACTTGCAGCTACTAAGCATGTGACAGCTTATTTTTCTTGTCATTTCCCCTGTATGCATCGTAGCTGCTGTTTACAAAGCACTCCTTAGTGCTCCGAGCCATCTGGGAGGATGCTGTACGCAAGTAAGTTCATCTTAAGGCCTTAAGCATGTGCAGGTTTGGAGCTTTCCCGAGAGTCCTAGAACCAGTCAACGTATTCCAGGTCATGACTGCATAGGAGATTAAAACCGGTTGGGGGAATGGGGAGGTGGCTCAGCAGTTAAGAGTACATATGGCTCTTTCACAGGACCTAAGTTTGATTCCCAAAATCCACATCAGCAGCTTATAACTGTCTGTAACATAGGTTCCAGGGGATCTGGCGCCCCCTTCTGGCTTCCTGGGATACCTGCACTCATGTGCATGTAACCACACACATATGCATCACTAAAAGAAAAATTTAAAAATGCATACGCACACACAACACACACGCACACATCCATATGCATATACACATACATATGTGTGTGCACCCATATATGCTTACATGTGCACATATGAAAACATACACACATGTATAAATATAAACTTTGACAGATGTGTATATGTATGTATGTATACACACATACATGCTTTGGCTGAGTTTTATCAGAGCTAGAGTAATCAATTCTAATGTCCCCTGGGCCCCTGGAATATGGGAAGAGAGATTGTGTACTGTTGTGTACCGATGGCACTGTGTGCCATCGACCCTCATGACCATCTGACACCGTTAGTTAGTTCCCCCGACCAGCTAGGAACCATGCGAGAATCTGAATACCTTTGGACAGAAGTTTTTCAAGAGAAGTCAGAGCTCTGAGAATGTACTCAGAACTCCACTTGTTAAGCATTTACATAAAGCTTAAACAAACAAACTGAAACCTGCTTATGCCAGCAAGGCCTCTGCTCTCCAATGGGTGGCTGATACTGTGGGAAACTCAGCTCTCTTCCTGGTGGGGTTACTTTCCTTGTGTGTTGGGACAGTTGTGCAGCCCTGTGACCTTGGTTTTTCCTCACCTGTAAAATTTGAGGATTGGGGGAGCTCACCCTGTTGCCTTCCTGCCCACAGTCTTAAGCTATCCATGGGGTTGAGTCTAAGCACAGCTTTATAAGGCTCTTATCGGCAGGGCCTGGGTGGGCCTGGGTGGGCCTGGCTGGGTGGTTGGGTAGGCATTACGGTTAGAGACGTGACTTCAGAAGTGTAGTACAACCACTTTGAAACATCAGCTCTTCCCCAGCAGATGGATACTGGGATTCGCAAATGGATGGCGATGCTTTTATTAATTTGAAGAGAATAATAAATCATAGTTTGGTCTCTGGCAGCTAAGCCAAGCTTGTTAATTGTTGGGGTGGGCTTGTGGTGACAGGAGACCACAGTCATTTATAATAAGCCCAACTTGAGCTCTTCTGTGTATTTAGAACTTACTGGCCTAACTCCTGTGGCCGGATCTTAGGTTTTCCCCAGCCACTTCAGAAAACCCATTATTATGAGGATAGCTTTGGCCCCTTAGCCATGAATTATGGCTCCTCTGATAGCATCTCACATTATGAAATACTATTTTCTTTATGAGTGTGGGATTTAGGTGGATGAATTAAATCTGTTGTTATCATTTTTAGGCAGATGTTCTAAGTTGCTATCCATGACTGTTGATTTGTAAGTGAAGGGTGAGGAGACATTAACACCGTGGTAGAAGCATTTGGTTCCCGGGGCCACACTGTCCTTTATGTTAATGTTCACTGTGGAGACAGGCAGGCCGTTTCCTCATTCTGCCCAGAATTAATAGAATATTCTGTGCCATGTAGGAAATGCATCTATCTTCCCAGCACAAGTGGGCAACATTAGCATTTAATTTTTACATAGATTCAGCGTGTGTGTGCATGTGTGTGCGTGTGTGTGTGTGTGTGTGTGTGTGTAAAACCGGAAGCATGTGTAAATACTCACATTCCCTACAATGCTTTATCACGCTCCATGTTGGATACGCAGGACTGCCTGCTCCCTGATGGGTGACTTTGCTCTAGATGGCTCCTTTCAGTGCATTTGTCCTATATCCACCCTAGTAGGAGGGTGTGGTTCGGGATGGGGTTGTAGTTTTCCTTCCCTGCTACCCCTGTGCTTCAAAATTGCCAAATTTGTAAAGGTGGCAGCTTTGATTCTTCCATTGATAATACCAAAAAAAGGGGTTTGTCCTTTAAATTTTTATTGAAGAGTTGGATGTCAGGGTGCCCACTTGTAACCCAGCCCTTGGGAATCTGAGGCAAGAGAGCATCACAGAGTTTGCCTGACATGGACATTTTGATAGGACCTTGTCTAGGAAGAAGCCATCGGGTCTAATGCTAATGCTGGTGTTGGCTTATTTTTGTATTGCACACATTTTCTTGTTGACTCACTCATAAATGCCCTGAAGTGGTTCTAGTTGGTAATCTGATCTTACGGGAGAAACCAGAAGTAGGGTGGAATGGTCCTAGTGATAGTTGCATAACTAGTGAATGGCATGGTTGGGTCTGTCTTTTTAATTGATGGTCTCCTGTATGGAACAACTTAAGCTATAAAAGCAAGAAGACAGCATAGAGTGTGCTGGTGTGCTTTGTGCTTAGTTCCCCTGTAATTAGTGTGTGGAGATGAGGTGAAGCAGGTTATGAAGCTCTTCCCACATGACTGAGAGTACAGTCCACTCAAGATGGGACTTGAGAGACTCACTCTGTTCTTTTCTATGCGGGACACAGCTAAAAGCAGGGAACACATCAGACCTTGTCCTCATCAAATGTCAAACCTGCTGGCACCTTCATCTCGACTACCTGCCTACTAATGCCACCACCCTGGGATTGTTTCAACCTGTGGATTTTAAGGGATCAAACGTTGAGACTAGGACAGGCAGATTCTCAGCCCTTCCTTGTTTATCAGTGGCACCACCATTTTGAGGAATATTCCCCAAAAGGCTGTGGAGTTGCCTCTGTTGGGATGTGGCTGATGGTGGTTTTTTGGTAATGAGGCAGCACCATGTTTCCCAGGCCCTCAGTCTTCTGCCCTGCTCCCCTGAGGCTGAAGCCACAGGCTTATGACTGGTTGCTCTTTACTTATAGTTCGATTTTATGTTACTTGCTCTGTGATATGCAGTTTCTCTGTACAGGGGAGAAGAATGCTTGCCGGAGACAGTTCTCAGGTCCCAGGGATCAAACTCAGGTCCTCAGGATTGGTGGCAAGTGCCCTTCCCAGAGAGCCATCTCTCCGGTCGTGTGTGTGTGTGTGTGTGTGTGTGTGTGTGTGTTTTATGATTAGACTGGAGCTGTGGATATTTGCAAGGAATAAAACAGACATCACATGACCTTGCCACATGACCTTTCTGCCCCATCGTGTGGAGGATACATACATACTGTTCCCATAAAGGTGATTTATGACTACTGATACGGATCTCGATCACCTGACTGAAATGGCATTTGTCAAATTCCTCATCTGTGAAGTTACTCTTCTCTTTCATGCTGTTCTCCTGGAAGGATTCTACACCAAGCCCACCCCAGGAGTGCAGGTTTTTTTCATCACATGGATCTGCATGGATTGTCTTTCATCTGAGGTTTCCCCTTGTTTAATACCGCACTCATTAATTTATGTATATTTGCTAAAATATATTAAGTGCTCATAATAATTTTTAATACCAAGTAATATGAACTCATGGATATTTATTTTATACTCTGTGTTATCTCTATACTATTAATTTCGTTGCTCAATTTGCTCCAGTTGGGGTCACTGGAAACCCCTTGATATATTAATAATCAAGAATGTGTGTGTGTGTGCGCGCGCGCGCGTGCGTGCGCGCGCACATCTCTATACTACATTGTGTGTGGCACCAAAGGCTGTTCCAGGCTTACTTCCCAGTGCAGTCTCACAGTTCTTTTCTTATGGTGCTCATGTTCCTTTGCTGGGACAATGATTCTAGAAACTAAAATCTGGGTACAGTTTGGCTTGATACTACTGGAGTATCAGTTCACTTAGATCCTCCTGGCTGGCAGCACAAAACACTCGCACGCACGGAAAAATATGTTGACCTCTGAAAAAACGCCTATCTGTAACTATCTCTGACTTAACCAAGTATATCTTTGTTAAGTGAAGCGCATGCACTGAAGTCTCCAGCTCAGTCCGTTACCATAAAGATGGTGCTGGTCTTCTGCCCTTGCTGGTTTGAAGGCTCCCCTGAGGCAGGACTTGGGCCCAGGTTGTCTGGGTCCAACTTCTTCTCCCTTGTCCTAATTTGTACAGAAGGAGTAATTGTACACTTCTAGTGGGACCCTTTTCAAGGCGTCACGTGACTGGACAAGCAGGGAAGGGGAGGTTCAAAGTGTTCCTCTCTGCTTCCACACCTGACCCAGGCTTGTTTTCCTGACTCTTCCAGCACTCTACTAGCTTGGAAGCAAACAGGTTTGCCATGGCTGGGGTGGGGGAGTGGTACATCTCAGTGGAGCACTTTTCCTTTGCTCACTTTATCTTGGGTGATTTGGGAACAAAGCAGCTAGTCTGTTTAATGGCATTCTGCATGTCGAGGGCTCACATCCCTGTACCTTCCTTGGATGGATTTATCCTTTTGGGGAACAAACTCAGAGCCACCCTTTACATTTCCAACCTTGGTCTCAGGGTAGAATAGGAGGGTTTGTGTCAGACAGGGGGGTTGTTACGTACATGAGGTTGGTGGTAAAGCAATTCCAGCTTGGGCTTGTGAATTTTAAATCCCATCCCCATTTTTGGTACAGGGCATCAATGTGTAGCCTTGGCTAACCTGGAACTCACTATATTATAGACCAGGCTTGACTCAAACTCTAAGTTACCTGTCTGCCTTCCACCTCTGAAATGCTGGAATTGAAGGCCTGTAATACCTACCATGCCTAGCATTTTAACTAGCTATAACTAAGCTCAGACACGTTTTTATTAATTAAGAAGGAACCATTTACATTCAGCATGTTTTGCCAGTGAACAATAAGTTGATTTATCCTGTAATATAAAACTCTACGCTTTGGGATTCGAAGAACTCTTGGAGAGCATTTTCTGCATGTTTCTGCTGTCCAAGTGTTTTCCTTGGAACAGGTTCACACGATGTTTGAAGAAATGGTTGGTTGGGAAGGGGCAGGTGAGCATTGTGGGTGATGCAGACTTTGCAACCCAATGCCTTCAACCTTTAAAGTGTCAGTTGTGTGAAGTACTGTTAGGCATCATCATAGAAAGGAATTGGAGCCTCTCTGTTGGCCAGTGCCAGCGGCAGGTGTTGCCCTTTATGGCACATCTCATAGATCTGCTGAGCGAGCATAGCTCTCAGATGTCATGGCTTCCTCCGGGACTCAGACCAACAGCAGCCCACCCAACAGTGAGCATGACCTTTTTATGGTAAGTTTGGTCACCGCGCTGGTCATTGCTCTCTATCATATACAACCTATCAATAGGTTATACGGCACAATTCAATCAAGACATCGTTTGTTGTCATGGCATAGAATAAAAGAGGAGAGCAATTCAACTTGGCAACTTCTTGTGGATCAGCCTTGATGATCGCTCCCGGTTGGTCACTCAACTTCCAGTGGCCTCTCGCCATGCTGTGCTTGTCAGCCTCCCCCCCCCCCCCCCCCCCCCCCGTCTCTTCTGCCGAATTGCTGAGCTACCACTGTACCACATGTTCATTCGTGGGTCCTGGGCAAATGCCTTGCTAATTTGGAGACTTGTCTCTGTAGCTTTATGACCCATCTTTAACTTGAACAAGAGAATTATTCAGTTTGCTTTTTGCCAAACATGCTTTCCATAGTATAAAATAAATAGAAAATAAATAGCAAGTTATAAGCCATTATCAAAGAACATAAAGCAAGAATGCGCATTAACACGATGTATATAAATAACCTCATTTATTAATAATGTATTCCAGCATTGAACAGTAAATTTTAATAATGCAAATACCATAGCTATTTTGCACAAAACTAATATGTATCTGTTTGGTCTGGCCCCTCCCACTTTCTCCCCTTTTAAGTTCCCTTCCCAGATGCCCATGCTGGTGGGCAGCCCCCTCTAGGTGGAGTCTTCTGACATGGAGACTTCTGGAACTGCTGTATCTTGCTTGTGGACATGTATCTACCTGCTAGATCTACCTGCTTCCTGATTTCTTGTGACATCTTCAGTACCCTGCCTCTCTCCACTCTAGCAGTCAAGGACTGGGAACTGGATCATCCCGCAGTCAGGATCTTCTTAGAGTGCGGCTTGGTGGGGCCTGCATAACATTCCAGGTCATCATGTTGTTGCAACACGAAGTCTGAGTTAGGGTTTCTATTTGCTGTGATAATGACCGTGACCAAAATAACTTGGGAATGAATGGATTTGTTTTAGCTTTTAGTCTGTCATTCAGGGAAGTTGAGGCAGGAGGATCTCAAGGCAGCAACCTGGAGGTCAGAGGCCATGGAGGAGTGCTCCTGACTGACTTGCTCCTCCTGTCTTTCCAAGCCTGCTTTGTTCTACCGCCCAGAACCACCCACCCCAGGGCTGGCACTACCCACAGTGACCTGGGCACTCCCACATCCATCATAAATGAAGAAAATGCCCACAGACTTGCCCACAGGCCAATCTTGGGGAAGCATTCTCTCAATTGATGTTCCTCTTCCCAAATGACTCGAGCTTGTGTCAAGCTGACACAGAAGCAGCCAGCACACCCAGGCTTTGTTTGTAGCCGAGGTTATCTTTTGAGAAGCATTCCCAAGTTGATTAAAATGTGTTCTTAGGGACAAGGAGATGGCTCAGGGGATGTACAGAGGAGCTTGCTGGGTGTATATGAAGGCCTGGAAGTCAGTTCTAAAGGGCAGTGCAGGGCTAAGTGGTTAAAGTAAGAACAGCCCCAGCATCCGTTGAGAGTTGGATGGGGGCAGAGAAAGTGAAGGAGACAAAGACACACGTGGTATTGTGTTTATAGGTTGTTGCTAGGGTAACAAACATGATAGATCCTTGGCTGGGATCAGATGAGGACAGTTATAGAATGTTCCCAGTTCGTTTACTGCTGAAAAACCCCTTTGTTTTCTCATGCTTCTGAATAATCCCAGTATGATTGAAAAGATTTTTGTCTGCTAGATGAATAGTATTGGTTATTGAATTTCCCTGTTTTTATTAACTCATCTTATCATACCTTTTGTTGCTCAGCAGTTACCAATCAGATATTCTGCATTCCTCATCGGTACAGGGAGCATCCTCTTCCCGAGTTGATGAAATTCTAATCCATAAAAATAAAAGTTTTATTTTAGATAGCAATGATTTCCTTGGATCGTTTAAAATCTGAGCAGCAGAACTTACGAGTAGTTTGGTGAAGCTCTAACCCCTGGCCACTGTAGTTTTCTGAGCAGAGAAAGGTGTTTGCTGTGGGCGCCAGTGTCCCAGTAGATGTCGGGCAGAAAGGGACTGTTTTAATTTTCTTACTGGCTCTTGTCAGCAAGTGTTTTCCACATCTTTTAACTTAGCTCTTGTCTACAGTAAACCAGCAGTGGACTGGATGTTTATGTTTCTCCAAATTCCATGTTGTCCTTTTAACTTGTAGAGAATGGAGTGGGGTCTTAGGAAGGACAGTTAGTCATACAGGCAGAATCTTCACCGAAGGGATTAGTGACCTTTCCAGAAGAGGCAGGAAAGCGTCTGCTTTTAGCTCACTGTCATGGGAAGACACAGCAAGAAGACAGTCATCAAAACGTGTCCTACTGACATTCTGATCTCAGACTTCCGTATTCCAGAAATGAAACCAGCACTTGCTGCTCAGTAAACATGTATGGCTCATTTTGGAGCGTCATGTAAATAAAGCAAACGTCATCTTCCGGGAGGGGGTATTTTAAAAAATTTCCTATGTCTCTCTGTCTCCATCTCTCTCTCTGTTTTCTCCCCCTCTCCCTCTCTCCCTTTCCCTCCTTCTCCCTCCCCTCTTCTGTGTTTGTATACTCCTGCATGGTCACCATTGGAGGTCAGAAGGATTGTTCTCTGGAGCTAGAGTTATTTAGGTCAACCCAGGAGAGATGCCATGAGGGTCACATGTGCGCTGAGCTCCCAGAAGCTGACATAGATTCAGGACACTTAGTTTTATTTTGCAGAGGGCTGACAGCTAGACTTAGTCTGAGTTCGAATCCAGGCAGCTGGTCTGAATTCCTAATGCCTGCATCACACGATCACTGTAGCAGGACCAAGAGACTGAGTTGGAATTGCCAACAATCAGGGTTGGCAGAATTGTGAGAGGTGTCAGCCAAACCTGAGAGAAATAGAAGCATCTACCCAGAAGAACACTGGTGTGCATGTATTCATATATTGTTAATAGTCCAATATAGGAAAATGCAGGTTCCAGTCAGCAGGAGCAAGGACCACTTGGATAAGAAGGAGCACTGGAGGAGCACCACAGATGCCTGCAAGCATGTGCCTTCCCAGGATTTGGGAGACGGGCCGGAGGACTGCATGTCCACGGTGGCTCTGGTCTGCATAGTTAGACCTTGTCTAGAAACAACACGAAACAAATCAGCATCAGTAACAAGGCATAGGGACTAGAAAACTTGTCCAGCAGTTAAGAGTGCTCCTGCCTGGAGTTGGGTTCCCAGCACCAACATGGGGTGGCTCACACCCTTCTGTAACTCCAGATCCAAGGGCTGACCTTCAGTGGGGTGCGCGCGCGCGCACACACACACACACACACAAACAGAGAGAGAGAGAGAGAGAGAGAGAGAGAGAGAGACAGAGACCATAATAGCTCATAAAAGACTCTCTTACAGGCAGATGACTGGTTGACTTCTATGAAGTTCCAAAACCTAGTCGGAAGGAAAACACTCAGCCCTTGGCTGACTCTGGAGACACACTTGGAGGATGGAAGAAGGACCACCTGGGCTGATGGCAATATTCTTTGTTGATTAAGTTGGGGTTATACAGTTGCGTGCATCCATCCAAACTCAGAAGAGGTGCACTTAAGACTTGTGTATTTTACCTTTTGTAAATTTCACCTTAAAAGGGAAAAGGAAAGATCAGATATGAGCTATGGTGACTGATGTGTCCACTGACGCAGGAAGGGCAAGGGCACTGATGTGTACAAATGGTTTTGGAACACATCCAAGGCTTATATGGGCAGAGTTTACTGCTGGGTGAAGGGGAAGTGCACAGATGGAGAAATACATGATAAAGCACATATATAAGACTCTGTTCATTGCAGTGGGACAGAGACGGTGGTATAAAAGCACACATTGTGAGATTCATCAGCTTGGCTCCATATTTGAAAACTTCATAGTAAAATATTGAGATTCTAGTTTGGTTCTCTATGTAAACAGAGAGCACATGGCCTCACCTCCAGGGACCAGGCAGCGCCTGAGACCCAGCTACAGAGCCTCAGATGAGGAGGAGGCACAGAGTCCAAAAGTGTGTGTGAGAGAGATGGTTGCTGAGCAGGCTCTGGACATGTATGCAGCAGCCTTGCCATGGAGGACACTTCGTGAAAAGGTTGCAAATTAGGCGGCTTAAGCCAACACCAGATAATCATTTTCCAGTTCTGGAGATGAGTCTGGAGTCTCACTGGTGGCATCAGGAACCCCTGAAGGAGGGGCATCTTTGCTTCTGCCCAGCTCCTGGTTTCTGGATCATACCATTCTCCTGTGGCTGCATCACCCTTATGTTTTTATCCTGTCCATGTGTGTCTTTATTCCGAGGACACCAGTCATTCGTTTTGAATATAGCTTCCACTGCACTCTGCTGTGGCATCGTAACTTCATCTGTAGAGACCAATTCTCAATAAGGTTGTATTCTGGGATCAAAGGTGGGGACTTCGATGGATGCTGTAGAACCACTGGAGGACAGGGTTGGAAAGCAAGAAAGAAAACAGAAGCTCTACTCTGAGGACGTAGAAAGGAAGTGTAGAGTTTTTAAAATGACAAGGGAAGGAAGGGAGAGCCAAGGGTCAGAGCGGAGGGCAAATAAGTTTGCATGTGAGGACAGTCTTCTCCGCCATGGGCCTCTCTTCCCACTTATGTCCTGAATATCTTAAAGAATTAAAATGTAAATCTCAGAAATTAAATCCATGGGTGCTGGGTACACAGAGGAGGTTTTCACAGAACAGACAGAGCTGTTCTCCTTCCTTGTTAAACAGCCACACATGGGCGGGCAGCCACGTCTGTACGCATGGGTTTTATTTGAGATGGATTAAGATTCGTGATGAACGAATCTCAGAAGGATTGCAGGTGCAGCTCTCGTAAGCTTGTGAAAGTTCAGCTTATCTGAGGCTTATCCAAACCCGAGAAAACCTTTCAGGCCAGCGTGAGGTTAGGGACCTGCAGGAGCTGAGAGTTAATATCCTGTATCAGGAAACACCTGTGTGTGGGGGGGAGGTCTATAAATTAATGTTCCTGGGCCCAGAGGCATGCTGTGGTTTTCAGCTTCCTGGGCTTGGACCACCCGCTCTGGTTGGCTGATGCATTTCAAGCGTAGGCTCCTGGCCCTTGTGGGGAGGAGACCCTGGGGGTCCTCATCTGTCTCCAGCTCTCAAAGCAGCTCAGAGCATCTGGTCCCAGCCACCAGCTGATCTTACACCAGCCCTTTTTCCTGTAGTGGTCCCACCTCTTTACCTTGCTCAGTATCTTTCTCGGGCTGCTTGGATGTGTTAGGATGTTTACTTACGGCCCTAGAAGCCTCACCTTGTAGCTTATTTAAACCCAGAGTTCTCGGGAGGTCCCTTCCCTGGACAGTCTAGTTTAAAAACTATCTTATGTCTTTATTTTAAACTTTTTGTTATCAGTTGAACAGTCACCCCCCCACCCCACCCCCACAAACATCCAATATTTATTCACTTTAAAGCTCAGAATGTTTGGAAATAGGGTTGACCTGGTATAATTGGACTACTATCGGAAAGTACCATAAATTGAGTGGCTTATAAAAAGTAATTTCTGACAACTCTGGGGGCTGTAGGACTGTTGATTAAAGCAAAGTGTCTGCTGAGGCTCAATCTATGGCTGATAGATGCTGTATTGCAGCTAAGTTTGCATGCAGTGGAAGGGGCTTGCTGGAGCGGCTATGGTGGAGCTAATCCCACTTATAAGAGTTCTGCCCCCACAACTTGGTCATCTCCCAAACAAGCCTAATAGTCTCAAGTAGGTGTCAGCATGCAGATGATGGAGGAACACGACTTTCCAGGGCAGCAAGACTTGAGAGGAAAACTTAGATTTGAGATGAGTCTAAGTAGAGCTGGTGGTACTCCTAAGACAGAGAGAGGGCACAGAGAGAAGGCTGAAGACAGAACAGGAATGGGAGTTGTGTTTTCATCGATGCTGGGTGATGCAAATGTTCCTCTCTAGAACTTGAAGAGGAGCTACAGTTGTGTAGCAAGCACAGTACTCAGTGCTGCCTGAAAGCTCCTACCTGTTCCCTGTCTGTCTCTCCAGCCAGAATATTTACTACATGGATACAAGGGCCAGCCATGTTATCAGTGCTCATAATTCACCACCCAGAAGGCTTAGCACACAGTAGGTGTTCATGGAGAACCTGTCAACCAATGTACCCTGTGGTTGAGACAGACACCATGGAGGTTATTAGCATGTTCAACATCACACACTGAGAAGCCACCACTGGAAACCAGATGTTCCTCACACCAGGTTCAGGTCTTTCTACCACTCCATGGCAGTTTAAAAAAAGTTATTCTTGATGTGTTCAGCACAAGTGGTCTAATGTCCTCTCCTAGTGCATGCCATGGTTTGAAAAGAGCCTAAAGGTCATTCACAATTCACTTTTCTAAATAGAATGAGAACTCACAAGGCAGGAGACCTCCAGTCCGAATCAGAAGCTAGATTCTGTTTAGGGCTAGCAGACTGCAGCCTCTGTTTACCCTCATGCTGGAAGCTGCTCTGGGACAGAACTTGTCTTCTTCACCATCCTATGTCCGAGGATTGGGATAGTTAAGGGATGCTTCAGTGGATTTAACCGTGTGTGCATGTGTGTGGCCGCCCGAAGTCACCCTCCATGGTATTCCCTCAGTTCTGTCTGCATTGATCTTTTAAACAGTGTCTCTCACTGACCTGGAACACATCAAGTGCCCAAGGCTGTCTGGTCAGTGAGCTCCAGGGATCTGCCCATCTCTGCCTCACAATGATGGGATCACAAATGTATGACATTACTTCTGGCCTTTTAAAAAGATGGACCTTAGGGATTGAACTCTGGTCCGTATGCTTGCAGCCTTTACAAGGCGAGCCGTTGCCCCAAACCTTGAAAGAACTGTCAAATGGATTAAGTGAAAATAAGTGGCGGTATGTGTAGATGGCTTACACCTGACGAGAAGACTATCCTGACAAAGACTTTGCTACAGAATCTAGGATACTTTGTTCCTACTTTGAAGCTGGTTTCAATGTTACAATCTGTTACGGGGTACTTCTTGTTCTGTCTCCTGGCTCTTGTGTCTCTGTGGCTTCAGTACGAGGTAGGTTCTTGATGGCAGAGCCCAGACTCCTTGATATTTTCCATTCACACCATAGTGTAGTTGCCCTGAAATCTAGGGAAGCTGTGGCTACAAAGCAGAATAGCCGTATCGTAGTGGATTGGCACTCGGTTTACGTGTGCGACATTTTGATAGTTGGGTGTTGGCGCTGGCCCTTGAAGAGCCACCTGGATGGTCTTGTGTTCTCTGAGATGCTGGTAAACTGTCCACAGCATTCTCCTCTGCATTTGTACTGTGGTGTCTCTTAGGTTCCCACCTGCTCACCAGATAACGGCTAATCCAGGTGGCATAGTTAGCTGAGGAGGTTTGTAAGCTTGTGCCTACACAGCAGTGCTAGAAGTCAGACAGGGTTCCGAATGCCTCCCTGTGGGTTCTTCTTGGCCTTCCTGACATAGCACGCAGTATGCCTTCTATGAAAATGTTACTCAGATAGGAAAAGCCTGTCTATTTCAAGGGCACAGAATTAGCAGTTGTGACTCAGCCTGGCTGTGAAACTATCTAAAGGAGCAAGTTGGAAATGAATGAATGGGACAGTTAAAAGTGGAGAGAGTTCACCGGGAACACAGGGGAGAGGCCTCTACACAGGGACTTTTTTCTAAGGTTGGCCATGGAAAGAAAACAAAACAAAACAAAACAAAATAGCAAAGCAAAGCAAACCAAACCTTGAGTTCCTGTGCAGGAACTGGTAAGCTGTGGCCTGCAGGCTGTCAGTTCTCTTTTTAAATAAAGTTTTATTGGAACACATCCATTCCCATTCATTTGTCCATTGCCCATGGCTATTTCTTTAGTAGCAAAGATGGACGCTTTCCACCAAAGACTATATGACTGGCAAACTGAAAATATTTACCACCTGCTCTGTAAAGAAGGAAGCAGGGACAGATTCTTACTCTGTTTCTGACTTCCTGCTTTCCTGTGTTTTCTCAGCAGGCTTTTGGTCAGCAGCCAAAGCAAAAGAGAAATTTTGGAAGTGGTTGTCAGTCTGTGTAGGGAGTGAGGAGGCCCTCAGTGGATGATGAAATGAGCCAGGCTCGTAGCAAGCAGCTCTGAAATGGGCTGATAGGGAAGCTTTGTGTTGACCCATGTAAACAGCAACAGCAGCAGCAGCAGCAGCAGCAGCAGCAGCAACAACAACATTGTTGTCATTGAAGTCATGCAGAAATTTTGTTTATATTCCAGCTATTCAATACTTGCAGCCCTCAGATGTAGGCTCAGTACACATCAGCCCAGAGATTATATGTTCAGAAACATGAGTCTTGACAAAGCTAACTGCTGCTTGGCTAAGTTACATATGGACAGAAACCATACCATAACATTTAATTAATTTTTCAAGCGCCTTTTTGAGTTCTTCAGGATATGCTACAAAGCACGGAAGTTTGGTGGGTTCATTTGCAGTGAGGGGGGCGTTAACACTAGATCCAGCAAAGCAAGCAGGGTCTGGGATGAATCTTGTAAATGGCTTTGTTTGCTTGATTGACTGTCTGTTGGGCCAGGATTCGTGAGGTTATTTTTAGGTGTTCTGTTCTCATTTATCAGTTAACTTAGGCAACATCGATTTACCTAAGAGACCCAGTTGGTAAACAGGGAAACGAGTCCACTGTAATATTTAGAAACTACTTTCTGCATAGAGAGAGGGTTGAGAGACAGCAAACTGTTAGGAACTCTCTGGTCTTACGATAGCTCCTCATTTAAGGTTTTATAATAAGTCTTCTTTTTATAGAATGTTGAGTCTCAACTTGCCTTTCAGAAGGAGGCAGCCCAGGGAAATGGGGCTGGGGGAGGGGCAGGGAGAAGGATGGCCTAAAAGCTGCTGGCACCTAGGCTCAGGGTGGGCTTAGAGGCTGTGTGTACCACCCCAACTGTCACTGTCCTCTCAGGTCACTGGGCACAGACTTCCTAATAAAAATGGGATTTGTGTCTCTTAGGAGACAAGTCCTTGGCTGGCTACGTAAGAAAATACAAAACAGATGTGATCAATCTGGAGGGGCCTGGGTGACATTTAGTTGAACTTGGGACCTGATGAAATCCTCTCCATTATGAAAATTGCTTCCAATTCTCCCCTGAAATGGGCTTGGCTCTATTTTCATTTGAACGATAAAGAATATGTTAATAAAGTTTTAAGAATCAATGCAAAAAAAAAAAAAAAATCCCCTAAAGTCTTAAATATTCTTTGTCTTGCCTTCTCCTCTCCAGACGTTAATAGCCCCTGGTGTGGGTGCAGAGGTGGCAGGGGTCTTTTGTGCTTTCCCAACCTGCTGTGTGCACAAGTGGCTGTTATGACTACCACAGCATAATTGCCTTTAATAGTCCTCAACGATAAAAAGAAATCTGTTTTCATTTTGTAATTCCAAGTCTCCTTAGCTTCCATCTTTCCATTCAGTTTAGTAACTTTCAAAAATGAACCTTTCGGGTATGTTTGGCCGGTGAACAGCTTTCTGTCTGGGCAGGGCTGGTGGCAGGTATCTATGCCTTAGCATGACCACTGCTGGGGACACACACACACACACACACACACACACACACACTCCACATTTTCTAGCGCTCTTCTGGAGCAGCATTCTCCGAATTCCTTAATGTTCCCTGACGCCCACAGCTGCTGACCAGGTTGTCTGTGTCAGTGTCAGCCTAGCCTCACAGTCGTGAAGAAGTCTCTGCCCAGAGTGATGCCAGGCCAGAAGGACTGGAGCTGGTCCACCTTGAACAAGAGAGAGGCTTCCCTATCAGGTAAAGGGACAAAAGATGGCTTATTTGTGTTCTCTTTTTGTTGGTCAAGCCATCAAGCAAAGCCAGCACTGTGTTGGCTGTGGACTATTCATTCGCCCATCAGGAGGCCACGAATCATTTTGGTGACAGGGTTTGGAATGGGCTTAAGGACAGGTTTCAGTTAGATGTGCCAGGACGGATGGAGATGCTGAGGGTAGGTTAAAGGAATGCCCTTATGGTGTTAATTTTGATTACTAACCTGCCAGGATTTGTGATCACCATAGAAATGCACCTTAGGGTGTAACTGTCTTGAGTGTTTTCAGAGGGTTCAACTCAGGACAGAGGACAGACTCTTAATGTGGTAGCAATATTCCATGGCTTGGGGAGAAAGTGAGCTGAGAGCCAGGGCTCATTTCTCACTCCTTCCTAAGATACAAGGTGTCCAGTTCCTCATGATCCTGCTACCACACCTTCTTAGCCATAGTGGACTGACTGTGTCCTTAAATTGTGAGCCAGAATGAACAGCCCTTTCTTAAGTTGCTTTAGTTGGGTATTTTGCCATTGCAAGGAGAAAAGTAATGAAGCCCTAATACCTGATGGCCTGAGGTGCTGGGCCAAGCAGAGGCCTGCACATCCCCTTCCACAGGCCAAGCAGAGGCCTGCACGGGATCCCCTTCCATAGGCCTGCACGGGATCCCCTTCCATAGGCCAAGCAGAGGCCTGCACGGGATCCCCTTCCATAGGCCAAGCAGAGGCCTGCACATCCCCTTCCATAGGCCAAGCAGAGGCCTGCACATCCCCTTCCATAGGCTAGGGTCCTCATGTCCACATCTGCGGATACTCACAGACTCAAATGATTGCTCACTTTCCGAGTCCTCAGGACACATGAGTATCAGAATGGATACTCCTGGCCTCTGGGGACAAGAACTGAGAGTGTCTTTCAGACCAATGACTCTGTGTCAAAATAAGCAAAGAGCTCCAAGCCACTGAGAAAGTAACTTACCCCTCAGGTGTTAGTGAGGGATGAAAGAAAGACTTCCCCAGGCTCCTGCAGTGGTAGCTTAATTCTTGCAGCCACCTTCCGGTTGCCTGTAAGCAAAGGGCTCAGGTCTCACCAGCTTCTGATGGCTAGACAACCTGGCCCCAAATTTCCCTTTCACATGCCTTATTTAACTCACTTGAAAATGTTTTCAGGTGTTTGGAGCCTCAAAAAGACAGTCTAGTTAAGACCTTGCAATTTTCCCTGGCAGCACCCGAGTTAGTTACCCTTCGAGCAGACTGAAAGGAAGGCTCATGGGAAAATGCAGTCAGCCTGCGCTGCGGAGAGCCGGCTTTTCACAATGCAGCTGTCCAGAAGTTTATTGCTTGGGGCTTAAAGAAGTCATTCTGATTTCATTTTCAAGAAAAGTTGGATTTAAAACTCAGAATATAGTTTATAATTATGCCACTTATTTGGCAGCATAAAGGGAAAATTTACACGGCCTATCGATATGAAAGAACAGGGCCAAGCTTCCAGGCTTTTACGGTGATTATGTCTACCTGTATGAGGGCTTTATGTGCTTACAATTTGAATCGTTTGTAGATGCACACTCGACAGAGTTCGTACGTAACTAGTACTGTGGGCTTTTTTTTTCCTTTTTTTGCTGACTAAATGATAGGCAAAGCAATTTCCAACAAATGTCTCCCAGTAGGTCATCAGCACAGAAGCCTTGTAATATTGCTTTTTAACTTTACCATTGGCAGCTATCCAGAAAGGACTGCGTTGATACCAAACTGCCATGTGCCAGGGAGTTGCCCTTTTCTCCATGGGAACCCAGCGGACTCCCAAGTGGGTGCTGGCCCATCTACCCTCATCCTTCCTCATAGTTTTACTTCGAGCAGATCTTTTTACCTGTTCTTGTTCCGCTGTAGGCAGCTAAGCACGTGGGAAGTTGAAACATCCAGCCAAACAATGGTCTGGATTGGGTTATTATAGCTTCAGTGTATTGAATTAGCGTTTGCAACTTTGTGACCAAATAAATGACACACATCAGTGGGTCCGGGGGTGGGGGTGGGGTGGGGGAATGGAAGGGCTTTGGTTGTATGTAGCTTTCTTGTTCTCACCTCCAGCAAAGGAAAACCTAGCTTTCTTCTCTCTAACCCACCTCCCCTTCTGCCCCATCCCGCCCTTCTTTCAAGACATCTTGTAAATGGCTTTTGAGGATTGGTAGATCATGACTCTGTGACTCTGTGCTTCAGGGAAGGACTAGTTGGGGTTTCTGGGGAAAGGTTAGGAGCTGTTTCCTTGCTTAGGAGGTGGGATGGATGAGGGAGAGGAGCTGGCACTGTCTCCTGATGTCTTCTCTTGCTTGGAGCTTGAAGAGCAGTAGAAGCCCTGGCTTCTTCCCACTTTCTGGTGTCTGCAGAGGCTAGAGATGTCAGCTCATTTCCTGGGATTCCCATTAGAAAGATGATGCCTGTTGCCTACTGGTTGTAGAAGTGTGCTTTCAGATGCCCATCAGGTTTGGAATCCACCTGTTCCATGCCATGTGTGAGTGAGCATCGGGTTCTTGGAAGGTTTGGCTTGGTGTGTTGAATGAATGGATTTTTTCTCACCCATTGGGAGGATGCTGTTAGCCAAGTCGGCTTGCCTTGTGACAGATCTCCCCAGCTATGCCCAGTTGCTGGCCTTGCTTTTCTCTGCCAGCTTCGGCATCCCTGACTCCCTTCCCTGAGGTTCTCCTTAAGCTTGGGATGCTTCCCTGAGGCTGTCTGTCTCTTCATGGAGCGTTATGCTTAGCTTCACCCCGTTGCCAGGAAAAGAGATCATAGACCTAATGTGTTTACCTTGACCTTATGAATGGAGAAGCCAATAACCCTGATGTATCCACAGTTCATAGAAAACAAAGCATTGTACAGGATAAAACGGGAAATGTGAGCTATAGTTGAAAATTTAGCACAGAACACTGAATATAGTCATGGAAATCAGTGGTCTCCAGTCTACTTTTTAAAAAATATTGTCTCCATGACTTAGAATATGTTTCATTTAGTAAATATGTGAATGAATGAATTTATGTCATGTTTCCTATATGGTGGACAGAGAGAAAGAAAGTTAATATAGTTCACTGGTCTAGTCTCAATGATAGATATGCTTCAAGCATAGCCTGCAGAGACAAGCTGAGTAAGGAGGGAGGCAGGGTGGAGAGCAGGAGAGAAGGGAACCCATCAGAGAGCAGCTGGGGCTGAGGGGATGCAGTTTCTTCAGTAAACAGAGTGCTGCTAATCTAGGGGATTCCTCAGAGGCAGTCCTTCTGTGATTTGAACAGAGGCGCCTTGTATCCAGGCACCCCGTGATAAGATCACCCCCTCAAACAACTTTTGTTCCATTTTTAAGTCTTGGAGGAAGAGCCAGTTTTCAAGCTGCAGGTATGTTTGCTTCATGAGGCAAGGAGTGCTCAGATGGATTCAGAACACTGAACACCCAGGAATGAGAAGATGGCTCAGTAGGGAAGATGCCCGCAGCACAAGCTTGAGGACCTGAGTTCTCATCACCAGCACTGTATAAATGCTGGGTGGGTGTGGTAGCTCACCTCTAATCCTGGTGCTGGAGAGGCAGAGACCAGATCCCTGGAGCAAGCTAGACTAGCTGAATGAGCCTACTCTGAGCTTGAGTGAGAGACCCTATCTCGAGATAGAAAGTCGAGAATACTTGAGAAAGACACCTGGCATAAACCTCCAGCCTCCACAGGCATGCACACAAAAACTCACAACTGCACACACACCACACAGGTGCCCACACATGCAAACATGCATATACTCATGTATGCACAACTCACACAAATACCCGAAGGAATTTTAAATGCCCAACCTCTTGCCTACCTTTAAGAATTGTGGTAATGTATGCACAACATGAAATTTACCATTTGTGGCCGTGTCAGGCACTGATGAAGTCCATTCACGTTATTACACCTCTGTCTACCACCCAGCCCTTCCTGAAGCTTCTCAGCTTCTCCAACTGCAACCATACGCCCAGTTGGCAACAACCTCCCCTTTCCCTCCTCCCTCTAGCCTGTCGGCAACCACAGATCTGCTATATATCTCATGAACTAGACCATTCTAGGCACCTCATGTGGGTGGAGGCTTGCAACGTTTATTCCTGTGTGTCTGTATTACTTCACTTCTGCTTGCCTGTTGTGCGTCTGTGTATCAGAGGTGTCCTGTAGTTATCCGTGATGGTTTGTATATGCTTGGCCCAGGGAGTGGCACTATTAGAAGGTGTGGCCCTGTTGGAGTAGGTGTGGTCTTGTTGGAGTAGGTGTGTCACTGTGGGTGTGGGCTTTAAGACCTTCATCCTGGCTGCCTAGAAGTCAGTCTTCCACTAGCAGCCTTCAGATGAAGACGTAGAACTCTCAGCTCCTCCTGCACCATGTCTGCCTGGATGCTGCCATGCTCCCGCCTTGATGATAATGGACTGAACCTCTGATCCTGTGAGCCAGCCCCAATTAAATGTGGTCCTTACAAGAGTTGCCTTTTCACAGCAGTAAAACCCTAAGACAGTTCCTACCTGCTGAACCTCAGCTCTCACAAACACCTTTCTATAGGGCAGAACCCCTCATCGTGTTCTTCATAGGCTACATGGAATTGCACAGAGACGACCTCCCTGACAATCTTATGAAGCTGGCTTCTTTCCATTCCACTAATCCTTGTATGGTGCTTGCCTAGGGTCACCCTTGCTGTGATACATGTATTGGGTACAGGTTATACTTTTTCCTGTTTGGCCCCCTGTCCACTTGAGTCTTATATCTGAGGGATTTGGATCTCTACAGCATGGATTTATTTTTGGGATGTAACCCAGGTCCAACCTTGCTGGGGGCACTCGGCTAATACCATAGAAGGCTGGAGAGCTGCCAGAACACACCTTTGCCTCTGCTGCAGGAAACCATGTGCATGGCTGGGTGTTAGGTGCCTCAAAGATAAATGCAAACTTAACCCTTCTGTTCTTGTTATGCTCTTTGCTGTCTCCCTAGGTCTTCCCTGAAAAATGCCTGGATTTACAAGTCCTTGCCTCTCCTAGCCAGACTAAGTTCATTTGTATCCCCTTGTGACTGTGTGCTTAGACAAAGTAAACAACTTTAATATAGACTCAAATAAAGCATAATTAAGAAGCAAAAGTCTGCCGCAGAAAAGCTGGTCCCCATATTCATACAACTAGACGATATGAGTTTTGGATGAGTTCCTTCATTGGATTATCCACACCACTAACTTTCAGATTATTATAATTAGATTTTATTAATATTAAACATAAGATAGCAATTTTCAGGCCTGAGAGATTAGAGCATATCTCCCTAAAGAAACCTGAGGTCTTGGCCCATTCATTCTGGAAGGTGCTTCGCTGAGGGTCCTGTCCAAGTCACTCAATGCATGAAAGACATAATTGCATGCAGGTGACATCAGGAGCCACCCAGAGTCCTAGAGATACTGAGGGAGGAGTCTGTGGAGCTCAGAGCTACAGCCTTATGGCCTCAAGCAGGCATTTTTGAATGAAATGATAATAGTTAAATATGAAATATTTACATAATCCTTGTATTCAGGAGAAAGAGCCCTTTTCTGAGAATCTTGGTGCAGTCCTGATGAATGCAAGCGTTACAGTCATTGTCATGCTTTGGGGGAGGGGTATGTGTTTGTGGGCTGTGAGTGTGCATGTGTGTGCAGTCGCATGGGTAACCATGAGTGTCGAGGTCCAAGTCTGGTATAGGAGGTGTCTTTCCTTTATAACTGCAGAGCCCTTACCGTTTGAAGACAGAGACTCTCACTGAACCTGAGGCTCATTGATGAGGCCAGGCTGGTTGGCCATCCATCCTTGTTCTTTCTATGCAGCTCGGCCTTGCATTCATACACAGAGCTTTGACCATTTAAGCGGCATGTTACCTGAGCACATTGTGAGAATCCTTGAGTTACTATCTTGTATTTTAATGCTGAAGTTCCAGACACAGGGCTGAGGAGATATCTTGTGTGTAAAGTCCTGGTTCAAAAGCAAGAAGAGGTGAATTTGGTCCTTAGTCCCAGAGATGATAGAGCACACTTGTTCTTTCATAGCTCAGGATGGGAGTCAGGGACAAGCATATCCCTCTGACTCACTGGACAGCCAGCCTAATCTACTTGGTGAACTACAGGCCAGTGAGAGACCTTTGGTCCAAAATGGATGAGTGGATGACTCATGAAAATCACTTCAAGATTGAGCTCTGGACTTCACACTCATGTGCACACAAGTCTATACATGCCTGACAGGTGCACATGCACACACATGTACACACATATGTGTTAATGTGTGCATGCACAGGCACACACACACATGTGTGCTCTAAGGCACATTAGAGGTTCCTGACTGGGAGAAAGACTCAGGCATGACCCTGTAAATAGGTAGCCTTTCAGCCTCCAGCTCAGTGGGCCATGATTCCAGCCAAGGAAGTAAGCAGGGACTTGAAATCTGCTTAAAGCTCTGAAGGCTTTGGATGCAAATGCCTGCTGAAATGGTTCTGTTTCCCTGGGAGGAAGTCATATTCCCTATGAATACAGGGAAATTTTTCTTTTTTTGCTCTGTTCACCTGAACTGCAAATAGAAGAGCTCGCTGGCTATTAATTAAGCAGATGACAGATAGCCTGAAAATGAGCAGTTAGCACCCCCTTCTCCTTCACTGTTTGCAGAATCCTGAGATAATTGGATGGGAAACAATATGGCATTTAAATGTGGACTTTAAAAAGAAAGAGAACCATTCTCTTTTGCCTTCTAGAGAGAGATTGCCTCTCTGAATTGTGTCATGTCACTGGCGACGCCCTCGTTTATGAGTGCACGTGCTCATTTAGCTGTTGGCAAAACCTTGCTTAGTGGGACATCAGTAATTAGAGGCTGCCACCACCTCTGCGTGAAGCAAGGTGGCTCTTCTCTCTTCACTTAGCTCCTCATGTGGTGCTTGTGGGGGGAGGGAGAGTCACATGTCACTGCCGGTGAAGTACAAGCCTGTTTGGAAGTGGCAAGGTTGTGCATACTGTGTTACTGCACTTAAACCACCAGAAGCTCTGTTATTCCCTAGACACAACATGGTCAGTGGTACTGTAACCCCGACTGTCCTCTGGGGTTGAAGCATTTGATATGCTTTTCTCTGTGGTAAAATACCTGACAAGTGAGATTCACGGAAAGAGGGAGGGTTTATTTTGGCTCATGGTTTGGGATTCAGTCCATTATGATGGGGGGGAGGGGGCGAAGGGGCGTGGGTGTGAGAGTGCCTGCCCCCTAGCTTTGTAGGCAGGCATTTGAGTGGTGTGGCAGGGAGCAGAGAGAGGTGCATGCTGCTCACACCTTCTTGTTCTGTTCTTTGCCTGTGAATTGGGGCTGTCTGGTTTTAGGGTGGGTCTTCCTACTTCAGACAAACTTTTTAGGAAACAACCTCTCAGACACACCACGAGGCAGTCTCCTAGATGATTATAGAAACTGCCAAGCTGATGATTATAGAAACTGCCAAGCTGATGATGATAGAAACTGCCAAGCTGATGATGATAGAAACTGCCAAGCTGATGATCAAGATTAATCATCTTCACATAGAGATTCCTGCCCCTGCCTGTATTCGCGAATCCTGTGTAGGGGCCTCGTCGACTGACAGAGCACCTGCTACTGGCTGATCCTGTATGCCAAGCCTTGGGAAAATGGTCCTTTTATTTGTCGCTCCTCCTTCAAGGAAAGTATTAAAATGAAAAATATAAAAACTGTGGTTCTGCAGGAATTTCCCCAGAATTTACACCTGGATACCAGTCAGAGGAACCAGTTGGTTTGGGGCATTGCAAAGTGCTCACCAACAACTAAAACTGAAGCCAGGATAACTGTTTATATCCTTCATTGCCCTGAGGATGTTAAGTGGACTGAGCAGAGAGCTCCCCTGGCCAGCCATTACTAAGCAGTTCCTTGAGGAAGCTCATACATGAGATGGGGAGAAAGGACAAGGGTGAGGGAGACACCAAGCTCCTGAGAGCAGCTGTAGAGAACAGAGGCTGGGCTCACAAACCCCCAGACTTCGCTGGTCTTCCCTATGGAGGGTCTGGTTGGCATACTACAGTCTGGGCAATACTTGTGCCAAGAGTGTCTCTACTGGAGACCCAGGCTCAGGCTCTGAGTGATACGTGTATGGGAGCTGGGAAATAAAGTAACGGTTTCATGACAGAGGCCTGTGGGGACATGGGTTCTGTCTCGGACACTCAAGTTATGACTTGTGTCTAAAATGAGGATTTTCCTTTACAACCAGAGGGTTCAAGCTCAGAGACTTTAAAAACCTCAAGGAAAAGTCATCTGGGGGGACCTGAGTAGTGAGCCTAAGGACTTATCATGCAAACACTAGGAGTTGAGTTTGATCTTCTACACACATATAAAACTGGACACAACAGAATCTGCTTGTGGTCTCAGTGCTGGGGAAGTGGAGACAGGAGAATGTCTGGCATGGGCTACAAATAAGCGAACTCCAGGGTCAGTGGGAGACCCTGGGATCAGTTGGAGACCATGTGTCACAAAATAAGATACAGAGTGACTAAGAAAGACAGCCAACGTCAGCCTTTAGCCTTCACATGCATGTTGTGCTAGCCAGTTTTATGTCAAGGACACAGGCTAGAATCATCAGAGAGGAGGGAGCCTCAACTGAGAAAACTCCTCTGAAAGATCCAACTAGAGGACATTTTTTTTTCTAAATCACGTTATTGATAGGGAAGATCCAGCCTATTGTGGTCTTAGGTTCTGTAGGAAAGCAGACTGATTTCTTTCTCAGCCTGTTTATCCTTCGAGTATAGGAAGGCTACTGATTTGTTTGAGTTGATTTTATATCCGACCCCTTTGCTGAAGTTGTTTATAAGCTGTAGGAGTTCTCTGGTGGAGTTTTTTTTGGGTAACTTAAGTATACCATCATATCATCTGCAGATAGTGATATTTGATTTCTTCCTTTCCAGTTTGGATCCCTTTGACCTCCTTTTACCACCAACCAAAGAATACACATGAAGGGACCCATGGTGCTGGCCACATATGTGGCAGAGGAGGGCCTTGTTGACCATCAGTGGGAGGAGAGGCCCTTGGGCCTTGGGTTAGATGCCCCAGTGTAGGGGAATGCCAGGGAGGGAAGACAGGAGTGGGTGGGTGGGGGAGCACCCTCATAGAGGCAAGGGAGGGGGGATGGAATAGAGGATTTTCAAAGGGGAGACTTGGAAAGGGGAAAACATTTGGAATATAAATAAAGTATCAAAAAAATTAATAATAATAAAATAAAAGAAAAAAAGAAAGCAGACTGAACAAGACATGGGGAACGAGCCTATAAGCAGCACCCCTCCATGGCCTCTGCATCAGCTCCTGCCTCCAGGTTCCTGCCCTGTGTGAGTTCCTGTCCTGACTTCCTTCAGGGATGAACAGGGATGGGGAAGTGAGAGTCGGGCCAACCCTTTACTCCCCAGGTTGTTTTGTTCATGGTGTTTCATTACAGCAAAAGTCACTCTAAGACACATGCACACCCACATGTGTACACACATACGGAGACACACACAGAGAGAGAAACAGAGAGGGGGAGGGGGAGGGACAGGCCTATGAGAAAGCTTGTGTGTGGCACAGAGGCATTGAGTTGCTGAGATGCTCCCTGCAGCTACACAGAGATCTGTGAGGGTAAGAAGACCCAGACCCTGCTCTGCAGATACGTGTCTCCCGAGGTGTTTGAGATCTTAGGGAAACAAATGCTCTAGTGAGCAGACCATATGGTTTTCCTGGCACAAAGGGCAAGCTACTCTGCCCAACATGCTGGGCTCTGGTTAAACAGCCATGAACCAGTAACTGGTTATAGCAGGTTTTTCCTAGGCCTCATGCTTTGAACCAGCTTCGTGTCCAGGCAGAGCGGATGTGTCAGGAGGGTCTCAGGTCTGCTGTGACCCTCTGAGGACACATTTCAATTAGAGCTTCAACAGCTGTCTAGGAAATCCAACAGTAATGCCACCTCTTCTTCATGCCAAGGTCTGGCAAGAGAGGCAGCAATATCTGTAGCCACTTGGTACACCAGACAGATGGGGCTTCGTTTGGGGCTCTCTCCAGAGGTGACGGGTCTCTGCCAGGCCCTAATGACAGAAGACACACTTCTCCCCTGGGAAAGCAGTCATTATCACCAGCCTGGTAAATGATGGCATCTCTGAGAAGTGGCCAAGATGCTAGGGATGCAGCCACATGGGACCAGAGAGAAGGCGACCATCCTCCCATACCATGTGAGTCTTCCTACTGACAGTTGGACAGGAGGTGACTGATCCTGGAGGCCTGTGAGTTTTTTAGGGCTCCCCCAAATCATCTGCGTCATTGACAGGTGCCTCCTCTTTATGTCTAGAGACTTCATGAAGCAGTTACTGGAGGGTAGGGAAGGCTGTCCATCTGGACGGGCTTCAGAGAGTAGAGAGGATGAAGGGCCTAACAATTGTATTTTGTGACACACAAGCAAGGGACCTTGAATTTCCAGATGGGGTGGGCCCACATTCAGTGAAATGTGTTTTGCAGCATCAGGAATCAGATACAAGAACCAGCACCTCCAACATTCTCAAGCACTGGGGTGCAGCTTGGGGAGCTGAGGCCATCGTCCTGGATTTCAGAAATTTCCCAGAGAGTTAGTGGGGCAGTGCAAAGAATGTTCTTCTGGGTAGCTGGTCCCAGGGTCGGAGAGTGATATCGGCCAGGTGGTCAGGACTGAAGTGAAATCCACATGCTCGGAACATTCTGCTTCTGCAAAGCCAGACCCTGTGAGATGGATGCATGGATCAGCACCCTTGGTGTGGTGCTAGGATGGGTGTGAAGCCACTGATGGACCGAAACGAACGGCACCAGCCTCTTGTTCTCTCTGAGAAAGAAGACTTTCAGACACACACACACACACACACACAGAGAGAGAGAGAGAGAGAGAGAGAGAGAGAGAGAGAGAGAGCGAGCGCAAATAGAGATGAGGAGAGATGAGGTGGGAAAGGGGAGACTGAAGATAGTAACACCCACCTGCTGTATGTCCTATTCCAGCTAGCCAGAGCCTGGGCCTTTAGAGAGCTGGGGGTGTTGCTGTTTACCCACATGCCATGTTCTTAGTTCTGACAGCTTGTGAGCATGCTGCTCTCAACCCACCAGGCTCTGTCTCTCCAGTGCCAGAATGAAGCAGGGTCAGGAGCATGATTTCAGCCTAGCCAGTCTTCACGTTTGCTTTTTATCTAGGTTGGACTTGACTCTAGAAACGAAGTTGTACAGAGTGAGATTACCACAGGTTGCAAAGCTGCCATCAGCTGAATGCTGGGGAAGCATGAAGCCGAGAGTCTTCTGGAATAGCTTCCTAGAGTGCTCAGCTATGATGTGGGGCTCTGGGACTAGAACTTTGAGACTTGCGCATGCTTTACTTTCTACCAAATACCCAAGCACAGACCCGAGTATCTCAGAACCATTGAAAAGTCACAGGTAAGTCATTAAATGTGCTTCCTTTGCAATGAGATGAGCTGAGTGTCCTGTAACCCGAATGTCTGGCTTTAGGCCAACGACAGGTGAAGGACTCTTGAGTTCTCAGCTTCTAGAACATTTCCATCTTCAGAGATGCCAAACATCGTGAATGTGGTAGGATCCTTACTTCATAGAGCTTCCCGAACATTCTTCAGCTAAGCATCCAGTCTCTGAATCAAGAAGTCTCCTGATGTGCCCACACTGGGGCATCATGATTGACAGTGGTTGTAGATAGTGTAATGTTCAAACCAAGCCTTAATACTTGGGACATGGTCTCATGCTCCTTAATGAACTTGCTTCCTTTTATGGTTCATACAATGAAGATAGTTGTTGATTTCACCATCTTCTTCCTCTTCTTCATCTAGTCTTTGTGCTGGATACTGTGTGTACTTCACCCTCCAGGGGATAGCCTCTCTTTGGCTTCTGGGGGCTTATTCCCAGTCTTTTCTTCAGTTCATCTCTCCCTGCCCACCACATGTGTCTGACTCTGGTTTTGTACGTGTGTGTGTGTGTTCTTGAGCAAGGTAGTTTTTATATGCTTTTAAAAAAATGTACATGTTTAAAAAAGAGCCCAGGTTTTGGTATGTGTGTAACTAGCTCACAGTCTTGAAGCCTTTGTGTAGCAGGGATGGCAGGGGCCACCTTTATGTAAGTGCCAGGGGCCGCACACACAGCCTCAAAAGCATCTCCTGCAGGAGGACCTAATTGAGGACTGCCTGAGATATCAAGGATTGCCAGCCAGTTGGGAACTGCTGTTCAGAAGAGATGCTTCCTTGGGACCAATGGGGCGCAGTGGAGGGTATTAAAGAGCTTGCAGCAGTGCTCAGAGCTCGATGCAGCTTTTCTCACCTGCTCCAGGAGTCACCTCCAACCTCCAAGGACAGGTAGGGTAGGGCGGGAGTAGTCCAGGGCACAGGCAGCATCTGATGCCACACGAAATGTAGGAAGCACGCAAGCAAGGGCGAATAGCTTACTGAGGTGCTCCTGTGACCATTTCACAGTAAATAAAAATCTGTAATATGGAGCCTGTGCTGATGTAGATGGCTGATCTCTGGCCCAAGGCTCTTTCCACTGCCAGCCTAATGACCTCAGTTTTCATCAGCCTGGTGGTGACTGCCTGTAAGACAGTCAGAGGGTGTTGTTCTGGCTGCCTCCTCTCAGGCCCTTAGACCAGAGCACGGCATTATGCCTTTGCTGGCTTTCCTGCTTGGTTCTCTCGTTTTCACCATCTGACTGCTCACAAACTGTTCCTACCTGTGCACCCGGCTCCCCGTTACTAAGCAGGAGTTAGCAGCACCTCCCACACAAGAGCAGAGTGATACCGCAAGTGATTCTTGCAGGCACAAGGATAAATTCGTACAGACTTAGGGATGATAACATCTTTGTTCGTAGATCCTCAGAAACAAGCTCATTATTACCGCCCACCTCAAAGGCTTCATCAAAATCGACTGTACTGGGAAACACGTTCTTTTATGGAGGAGTGAGGAACACTAGCTTCTTGTAGTGACTTAGAAGAAACCCATGACCCCTCCTGGTGAAAATTACTGATCTCTACCAACTAGTCAGAAAATGGAACAAAGATGCTTTCCAGAAAAGAGGGACTGTGCATGTGCACATGCCCACCTAAAGAGTAGTCTAGAGGGGACATTGTTTGAGGGGGTGATGATGGGTCAGGGTAGCCGTCCTGTTCAAACAAAACCTTGTCTTGTGGTTCAAACCCACAGTTCAAAACCAAGCAGAAACATCAGCGCTGAAGTGTACCCCTCCCCTCAAAGGGGATATGAAGCAGCATACCCTACTCAAATCAGAGAGGTTCGGGTCCCCCCAAACTCTACGTTCCAGTGTGGTTTCATTTCATGGTTTTTAGTAACAAAACAAAGGAAATGATGAAGATTCAGCGGTGGGAGCGGTGCTTTCAAGGAACTTCCGTCACAGACATCACCACGGAGAGCGGCCAAGGTATAAGAAAGGTTAGCGACGTCCACCGGCCGGAGAAGAAGCAAAGGAACAGGCAAAGTTGTTGGTCTTATTACCAGAAAAGCTGAGAACCTGGTGACACAGATTGTCGAGAGTAAGTCTGACTCAGTCGCTGAATTACCTCTTTCTGTTGTCTGGGACTGTATTACTAGCACTCTTCTCTTAGTGAGGGAATACTAAGACAGAGTCAGTATTGACGATCTGCGAGGCACGGAATTTATCAAAGGACCCAGCCTTCTTGGAAAACATGTCAAGTAGTGCAGATTCACAAAAGAAAGTTTTATATTTGTGAAGACAGTCTAGTATTTGGCTTTTATTTATGTTCCCATACGCTACGCAAATAGCTTTTCTGTCCAGTTTGCTGGAATTTATGCCTCAGAGTCTTATTACAATATTGTAAATTGAACTATACATGAATTTTTCCTTCGGAGCTGATACCATTTTCTTCCCTGAGTGTTTACCTCAGCCAGCCACTTTAAAATCTTCGAGTCAGAATGTGTTGTCTGAATTAATCACATATTTGTTTGCAAAGAAATATTTTCTGACAAGCTTGGATTATAGTGATGATTATTAAGGAATCTAACTCATTTGACAGAGTATGTATCGTCAGAGCTGCGAACTCTTGAGTGGAGGAAGCAAGGGATTTCCTCTGTGTGGTCTGCACAATGGGTGACATCTTGCTTGTGGCATCTCAAGGGCCCCCGTGAATGATGCAGCCTCTGGACTGGGGACCTAGAGAACTCCAGAGTCTGTATCTTACCTTTCTGTGGGCACAAAACTTGCACCCGTATATCTGACGTCTGCTTCCTTCTGATCTCTTTGTAGCCTTCCAGACTTTTCTGGAGTGAATGGGACAAGGTGGCCTCTGCTGGGAGGCTTGGCTGGTTTTGTTTCTGGTATTTCATCTGTGTGGCGTTTGCATAGGGAGTTTTAGTATCTGTGAAGTTCTTAGGTTCTCGCTGGACATAGGCTTAATGTGTTAAGCCATATCTGGAGACTGGGACCATGTGGTACTTTGAGACTGCTTAGATTTGGGCTGTACCTTGTCTTCTTGCCTGGACTGTATGTACACCACTTCCTTCTGCTCAGAGCAGTTCCCATTCCAGTGCCACTGTTCCTTGTGCAGGGATAAAAACACAGACCATGGGAGCCTCAACACTCTAGTGTGGGAAAAAGTACTGCACTGTTCACAGGTCTTCAAGGGATGGGCAGAGGCGTTTTCCTTTCAGTGACTAGGACGGATGATCTGTCATGCTGGTAGCCTCCAGACTCTGGGAGCGTGAGCCCTAACTCTGCAGGAGAAGCAGGGTAGTGTTTTCTGTTTGCTGTCTTGCTGTCAAGAGCATCTCTCTTGTTTTAATCTATTAAACTGGAAACACATACCACATCACAGGTGACTCAAGTCAGTGCTGGGTAGAACTGCCTTCCTCTTGGTATCCAGGACACCTCATGCGCACCTCCTTGGGGGACTCTCCTTGGAGTAACTCATTAGATTGAATCTGTCTTTTGCATCCAATTTTGCAACTTTGGATCCCTTCCTTAAACAGATGAATTAGGTTCCTGAAGTGGTGTACTCTCCAAGTACCTGCTTCGTAACACACAGAAAACTGTAACTCAACCTGTTCTCAGAAAGCTTGATGTCTGGCCAAGCAACAATTAAATAATGATAAACTCAAAAGTGTAGGCAATTGCCACCAGCAGACAGTCACACTGTTGGAGCCGTGGAGTGCAGCGTGTGCTTTTGGGCTGGCCTGACCAAGGAAGGGTTCCTGGCACAGCTAAGGTGCCTATGTTTAGGGTTTCAGAAACAAAGAGTTCATAATTCATATACATTTGAAAAGCATAACTATTTACCAACAAGATCTGCATGCATTTCAGGCCTCAGGTAAGGGAAGCAGCAGGCTTGCCACCTGTGTGCTTTCGAAATTGTGTTTTATGTGTGAATAATGGCGAAGTGAAGACAGCGTCAGTTTTCCGACGTGCAGTCATGGTGGCAACTGTTTGATCCCATCGTCAGTGGAGGTAGCAGAATAGACATTTGTAAGGTCTCTGTTTCTAACCCGGCTTCTGCCATGAGCTTGGGCTCATTGATAGATGCCATTTCTTGATATGTTTCTTTCTGGCTCAAGCTGGCGATTTGGGTTTTATTCTGAGTGTACCCGACATGCACGTGTGAGGGACGACATGTGGTCAGACATTCAAGATACAACTTTACTGGTTTGTGGTGTTCTGATATATATTTATTTGCACTTCATTTACCCCAGCTAATTGTTACCTCCTTGGTGGCAGTCCTGTCCTATAAAGAATGGTTTTGCATACTGTGTCCCCATCAACTCTTCTGGATACTCTCTGGCACTTGTGTGGCTTCAGTTTCCTCCCTGCCAGCTGCGGCTCACACGTCTTCCAACCTTCAAAGAGTGAGTTGTAATTCTCCCCTTCTCTCTGGGTCTCCCCACGATCAGCACTGTCTTCTACTCCAGGCCTTCCCTCCTCTGATCTTCTGTTGACCTTGAACTTTTCTGGTGTAAATGTCAGTATGGCTTTGGTGTCTTTTCTTTTGGCCCAAGACCTCATTCGTTTGACTAGATACTGCATAATCTTCGAGTGAGCCACTTTCTGACTCCTGACTTCTGTCCTCCATGGAGCGTTAGGGTCACTCTCCTAACTCCCAGATGGGCTCCTGTAATCTTGTTGAAGGACCCTAGGTGACTCCTTATCACCCCAGAAAGAACCTGCGTGTCTCATCAGAACCTTCCATCTAGGCCTTTGACTTATTTCCAGCCGAATCTTCTGCCACATCCTCTACATTCCAGAGACACCAGACTTGGTGTCCATCCCTCATTGTCCCAGACCCTGTGGCTTTGTTCCTGCTGTCTGTGGTGGTCCTTGTAGAAAGTGGTTCACCCATTAAGAGCGAGTCCAGAAGTCCTCCTTTTCTGTGATCTCACCTGCCACACTGCTGGGGAGTCCCTTGACTTTCCTGCTTCTCTGTTCCTGGAAGTTAGCTCTCTCTCGGGGCTGTCTTTGAGTGCCAGGTCCTGTGAACTCCCAAGATTACCGGACAGGAGGATAATTGGAAGAATGGGCTGGAGGAGGGACAGAGGAGGGAAGGATTTCGGGAGAGGGACAACTAGAGAGGGAGGTAAAAGCAGGTGACAGGGACACATGAATTACTTTCAGACTCATCAATGGCTGACTATGCAGCCACTTCTGTTCCATCCTCCCAGTGCCTAACAATGTCACCTACTCTTGTAGACCCCTGGCTAATGGTTTCTTCTTTAGTAAATGTTTTTAGATTGATAATATGTTTATGGGGAAAAAGGTCACTGTCTATAAAAGCACAGATTATGTTGTGTTTTTATTCGTTTGTTTTATTTTTCTTCTTTTTTCATCTATGAAAAACATACTATTGTGTTTGCTGAGCTCTTTGTGGTGACAGCTGCCTGCATCAGACATTATTAGGCCATATTTAAAATTTGTGAATAAAGTAAACATAAGACAAAAACTAACATCCACTTAGAAAAAAACAGAAAGAAAGAAAGGGGAGCCTTTTGGTACCCAGCTGGGCATTCCATTTTGGTACCCAGCTGGGCATTCCATTTTGCACATGAACCTGCTCTTTGATTTGCTACTTGGGCCCGAAAAGGTTGAAATGGGCAAAGGCCCATTGGAAAACCAGGCAGTGGCCATTGAAAAAGGAGGAAATGGAAGAGGATGTTCATTTCCTCCTGGGTTTTGAAGAGCGGTGCAGCTGGCTAAAATTCTGTTTTCTTTATTCCAGTAATGACGTTTACATCTTGTAACTATGGTGATGGGGCAGCCTCCTGGTGAGAGCTGGGAGGTAAACATTCCCTAGGTAGAGAGTGCCAAACACAAGGACTTCCCCAAAGAAGGGAGAGGTCTGAGCCAGCTGCCTTCGATCATTTTCCTCCTGAAACTTTTGAATTTCACTCAGGAAGCAAAGCTCTCAACAAAATTCTAGATGAGGGCACCAGGCACGATTGTAGTTAGCAGAAAATCAACCGGCATTAATCTAGCCCTTTAATGATCTATGCATGGTAATCTAGCATTGTGTTTTTCTCTTCTTCTGTCCTTGGCGGAAGGCAGCCTGCTGAGCTCCCCTTGCTCAGGCTTCCTGATAAATGTCAAGCCGTCTTTGGGAACAGGCACGTGGTTAGACAGTTAAGTAGTCACATATTTCCTCCAGGTCCCTCTCTTTCCCAAGGATATGGCTCCATGTTGAGGATGAGGCCCAGGATGCGTTCTACAGCAGGCACACAACACTCGATATTAACCTGGGGGAAGCTGACATTTCTGCAGGCAACTGCAGAGTTGGCATTTTATTTGCTTCCCTCAGGGCCTGACCAGATCTTGCTTCTTCCCTGTGATGGACTCAGGTGAAGCCCGAATGCAGTGCACAGGTTTCTTAACGGAGCCCTGGACACGGTGTGTGGTGTGTGCCTGTGAGTGAGGTTTCATTTTGTATCCCAGGCTTGGGCTGTGCACCTGCTGCCTTAAATTGATTAGGGCAGGGTATTCACAGGCAGGCTCCAGTCTTTGTCATCTGTATGGGGGATGGCATGCAAATCTTTTAGGACGAAAGTATAATAAATCCACAGCTCGCTTGGAGCCATTATGCTTTATATTTTGCTTTCAGTATTGAGGGGAAAAATTGTGTTTTAAAGCTTATTAAAATGTTACCCATCTAGATAGTTTTTTTAAAAGATAATTTATATTAGCACTAGTGCATAACCTTTTAAATTAATAATTCACAACTGTGACTAGAGGCTTCAGTAGTCTCTGGTAGTATATTATCTGACTGTTCCACTGAGAAATTAACACTTATGGACTAAGGTATAAAATTGAAAAATCTAGCCCATTTGGTAGCCTATTCTGAGCTAGGAGAGCCTTCTCCAGTGAAAACCTATTAGTGTGAGGATTCTGATTTCTAGAATCAAATCTCTTTTAGGTCATTATGGACTTTTATAAAGCAAGCTCCTGTCTCACAACACACTGAAGTCTTAAAAGTAGGCAGACTATTGATTTTCAGCAAGAGTTTTACTGCCCCCGACACTGAAGAATGGGTCACATGACTGAAATTTATAGGTTATTAAGGAGAAGAATTCAGAAAAAGGACTCGTTGGAAGATCCACAGAATTAGCTCATTTTGTTCGTTAGAATTTACTTAGCACTCTTTTCTGAAATAGAGATATAGCTGAATCTAAAGAGCTGCCTTGGCTCCGTGGTAAAATTATATGGATCTAAAACATACTGAAATCAGACTTGAGCTTGCAATTTTCTTTTGAGGAGCCTAATTTGTCGAAAAGATCAGGATTGGCAGATCTGGCCACTAGCTAGTGTGTTTGTGTGTTTGTTATTCTTACCCCAGGAAAAAAAAAATCCTCATCAGTGAAGGCTAAGCAGGTGCATGGCAGAAAGCTGTCTGAAGTCTGGAAGGATGTTTTTAGTAATGCTGTGTTGTGTTGTCAGTCAGGCAAAGCTGAATTGAGAAGCCGTTCCAGAGTCCATGGGGTTACGGTCTAACCTCTGGCATGGAGAAGAAGAAACGATCATCAGAGAAGCATTTATGTGGAAGCAGTTGGCATGTCACCAGACGTGTGTTAAAATACAAGGTGTCCCTTATGCCAAAGCACTGGGAAAGAAGTGCAATCCTCCACCACATACATCTCAAGACAGGTATCACAGACTGGGTGAGCCCAGCATCCAGGTGAAGGGCCTGGGCCACAGCACTGGCACCCAGTGGCTGAGGTGGGCTCCATACCTGGGGCTGTTTGAGCAGGGACAAGATAGAACTGTCTGTAATGTGAGTGCTTTACTGCAGATGTGAGAGGCTGAACTTGTAGCAGTTTTGAGTTTCAAATGCAGATATTTGTGTTCGATGCTAGACACACATAAGAGATGTTTGTTAAGTGAATGGAGAAACTTACAGACCACAATGAACAGTGCCTTCCTCAAGGTCAGTGCCTGCAGGGTGCTGCTCATGACTCATCAAGAGCACATTTATGTCTTCATGACTCACAACAGCCTCAAAGGCTCTTGGCACCCAATGCATCTCTTCATAGTCATCTCCTGGAGACTCCCAGAGTGAAGGTGTGCTTTCAGTGGCTCTGTTCTAGGCAGCTAGCTCTATGGTGTTGAGACCCTGGATACAGACCTATGCTTTGGGGTCCTGCTGACTTCTAGTTTCTTCTCCTCACTCTATCTGCCAAGAAAGCTGGACTCACTTGGATTTCTTTCCAATGCCAGGTCCTCAAGGCCTCTCGCCTTTTCCCTGGTTGTCCTTTGACCCCTGGTACCCTCTATCTCTAGCCCATGGTCTAATGAGTAAGGCTTTGTATTGCTCTGCCTTCGGAGCAGTGCATCCTGCCTCATCTCTTATTAACTATTGTTCATCTGTGCTCTGGGCTTGGGGCTCCATCCTCAGAAGAGTCTAAATGCAGTGCAAGTACATTTGCTATCACACTGTTTTACTGAGGATAGCTCACAGGCTACCAGCACACGTAGGCAGTGGAGGACGCTTAAGAAGTGCATCTGTTTTCAGTTACAAAGCAAGCTTTGACTTCAACTGTGTTCATTCCCGTGAGGGAATGAGGCAACGGGGCTGAGGGTCACAAACTCACTGAGAAGCAGCCCTTGTTTCTGACCGTCCTGCTATAGATCTTTAAAGATTAGATTCACCAAGGGGACTCAATCTGGCTGCAGATGTTCAACTTGTGCAGAGTTCTTAGGGCTGAGGGTAGACAAGACCTGAAGTGTGTCCAGGGGAAACCTTTACAACAGAGTGTTCTGGGGGCAGTCTAAAAGCTCAGGGTCCATAAGGGAAGAGACGTTCTGAGCTGGTCATGAAGCATGTGCTTCCTGTTAGTACACCCCTTTTCTCACCCTGCCAGTCTGCAGAGTGGCTGACACCAGCACCCAGGCCCTCCTTGAGGACTTACTCAGACTGTGAGTTGAGTGAATTGGGAGGCAAAGAACGTCAGAACCTCAGACTGTGGGGAGAGGTCCAGTGAAACCAATGGACTTCTGGTCTGAGCAGCATGGAAACTTGAAAACGCCACCACTGAGATACAATTGCAGGCTTCTACATCTGACAGTGCCCATCATTCCAGCTGCTTGCTGCTCCAGGAAGCCTAATAAATCTGGTGATTTAATTACACTAAATTACTTAATCAGAGAAATTTTATGCTACAAATTATTACTTTAATAAACCAGAGAGAATAAAGAAAAATTTCTTGAATATCTTTGCCAAATCAGTCTAGGCATCCATTTTCAATTTAATAACTAATAGCAGAGGAGATTGAAATAGATGTTATTACAGATTTTTACAAGGCAAAATATATTTAAGCAGGATCAGAAGGTTAATTAAAATTATAGTTGAGGCTTGTCATTACCCAGACACTCTTTCTTCTGCGAGGTTGCTTGAGTTTAGCGTTTCTTTGATAAAAATGCTTAAAATGGAATCCTCATTTAAAAGAGAATTATACTCAGTATTATTTCTTCTCTGAGCCTGATCTCATGTACCTGCGTCAGAAATAAATGCATAATTAACCCTTTTTCATGATAAATTAACATTCATTTTCCAAGGATTAGTAGGAAATAGCATAATACAGGGCACATTTTGCTTTCATGCGGAACCTCCCAGGGGACCTCTGACACTCTTAAAGGATTAGTGAAGCCTGTGATCCATTGTGTGTCTCTGTACATGGAAATCACATGCTGGACTCTGACCGGCAGAACAAGTTTTGTAATGGACAGTTTGCACAGGCAAAACATAGGAAGATCAGCCTGAAACACCATGAAGATGACTTTGGAGTCATGGTTTGGCTGTGTGAGCAAAGGAAGATGTCCTATGCACACTGAAATTTCCAGCGAGTCCTTGCAGGACTTTTAGATGGAAGGTACCACCAGCTGTTGAAATCAAGCCCCTGACAGCAGATTGGCTTTCAGGGGACACTCTTTGTCTGTCCCTGCTTGTCTGAACTCACGAGGTTTTCTTACTTATCTGAGACCAGTTTTATTATGAATCACTGGTTTTAAATTTCCATAAACGGTATGGTTTGTTTCATTTATTTTATTAAAACCAGAGTGGACCAAAACACAGACTTCTGGAGGATAGAATTATGAGTCTCTCAAATCAAAATTCCTCAAACTCAAGGCAGTTGAGAGGACCCTAGTTACAGGGCAGGGAGCCCCCATTGTGAGTGCTTAGAAGAGGAAGGGCCTGGAGGTTCTTCACTCACCACTCAGCAGCCAGATAGCATAGAGTTTCTCGATGGTTTGGTCTGAGGGTAAGAGTTTAGGAAAGCATGTGAAGCCGCCACTTGTTTGAGTAGGTTGCAGTCATACTCCGGACAGTGGACATGAGTCTCTGTGAGAATTCATCTCTGTGAGAATTTATGCCAGGATGGAGACAAGTGTGGGGAGTGGAATCCAGGAGAGGGTGAGGTTGACCTCAGTGTTCCTCTTCAATGTCACAGACCTAGGCTGCAGCATGAAAGGTAAGATTCTCCTTGAGTTTGTCCTGTCAGTGAACACTGAGGATCAATATCACAGTGGATAGCCCTGGGGCCACCTTCTTCTCTAACCTTGCTCTGCGTTTCTGGAGTCCTTTGGTTGGTTGGTGATCAGAATCATCTTTCTTAGTATGGGCTTTTTTTTTTTTTTTTTTTTTTTTTAACATTTGAAAATTTAGGATCTGGAGTCTCTGTTGGAAGGCAAAATTTGCTGGGTGAGTTTGCCCTGCCCCTGTCCCACTGGGATAGTTCTTCTCCTTGGAGTTAGTTCTGTGTCCTAGAATTGGAGGCAGGACATTGTGGTGCTGAGGGCAGTGACTGCACAGGGGCAGAGGCACGGCCAGTGGAAGGAATCCAGCTCAACACACTTGTTCCAGCAAGACCAGTCACTTCCTAGCCAGTGGGGCACAAGGAACTGTCCCATCTGGAACTTATGCCTGCATATCCAAAGGGGAGCTATTGAAGCAATTCATTGTTACCCAGAGATTGTTTACATAGCAGAGTCATTGTGGGTTTTATATTTGGAAGAAAATCTGGTGTGAGTATAATCTCCATGCTGGATGCAGAATGCACCAAGAAGCACTTAGATCAGATAAAAGCAATGATGAATAAAACAACTCAGGAGCAGAGCAGACCCATGAAAGATTCAGCAGGAGCCTCACAGCAGCCTTTGCCTGACAGACAGCAGGAAGGGGAAGCCCCCTGGGGACCTTGAAAGACTCCTCAGGCCAGCCCTTCCGCCCTCCCATGGCCACAGTTGACTTAAAGGGGACTTGAGCATTTATGTCAGAAGAACTTTGGATGCTCTTTCTTCTGAGGCCTGGTGAGCAAGTTGGGCCAGGGTAGGACTCAAAGGTGATGTAGCAGCAGGTAGAGATTTGCAACAAGAAATAGCTGACCCAGAAGGACACTGGGCCGGGGCCATCTGGTGTGAAAAGGGCTTCTGCACATGTTGGCAACACATGCATTGTGACCACATTGAAGGCCTCAAAGCCAGTTTCCATAACTTTACCACAGTCTTCTTTTGAAACTGCTTAGCTTGGATGGATGCTACCACAGTGGGAGACAGCAGCTAGGCCTTGCCCAGGAGGGTGGGCAGTGCTGCTCTCCATGGTAAACTCGGCTATATTCTAGGTATCCAGAAAAGTGCTTTAGATGTAGTAGGTTTCTAAGAAATATTTTTAATGACTGTTATATCTACCTGTTTTACCTAAAGTAAAACATTTTTTAAAAACCGTGAAGTTTAGACTTTTGGTTCTTGTTCATTTTGAGGATAGAATCATATTATGATGCCCAGCTAGGTCTCCAGCCTACACACTCTGACAGTCCTCCTACCTCAGCCTTGCAGTAGTTGGGACCACGGGTATGTGCCACCATGCTTGGTTGGACTTTAGACTCCTCCATGGATTCTCAGGAACCACATGCAGAGCCTCATGCTTGCAGGAAGAGTTCTTGCCAACCGAACATCTGCTGACCCCAGATCACCGACCCTTGTTTAAGAAGATCATGAGTCAAGAGTGAGATTTGCAAGTGACGTGAAAGTTGCAAATCTCATCATGGTAGCTTTACAGGGATTGTGACTATCACACATGTTGATGTGGATTGCTGCTACGTTCCTAAAGGTGGAACTGGAGGAATCCGGTTTTAAACTCAGGCTGCCAGATCGCTCTGTGTGGCAAAGACCTGTGTGTTATGATAATGCCAAATGAGACCCTCATGAAGAGCTTGGGAATGAAAAGGAATGGACTTGGTTACAACCAGTTTTTTAACTGAAATCGGTGAGTATTCTGATGGTGCTGTACACCAGGCACAGGACTGAGTCCCTGGGGATGGTCCAGGTCGGTCTCTGTCCACCTGACCAGGGACTTGGCCAGAGAGAGATGACATACATAGAGTCTGAGAGCATGGGAAGGAAAGAACGACTGAGACAAAGTGAAGGCCCAGTGAGACTGCACCTGCCCTGGCAGGTGACACTAAGCTGCCGATGGTGGCGGTGTGGCAGTTTTGTGGCTGACGTGTTGACATGAGAAACCTTGGGCAGCTCTTGGCAGGTTAGCAAACCTTTGGGTCTCTCTTCAGAAGAAGTTAAAATTATACATGGTTGGCGATCTGCTGCTCCTCAAAGGCTAAAGTACTGTTTGAGGGGACACTGTTGGATTCTGTGGTTCAGGGTTGTTAGGATTCTCTCCCTGCCTCCGTGGTGTGACAGTGGATTGGGCCGTGGCTGGTAGCTCTAGGTGCTTTGAGGGGATGCGAACGTGAATGTTTTTATGCACAGGAAGTGAGGGGTGAGGGGGAAGAAGATGCAACGCCATGGCAGTGTTTAGGAAATACAGGTTTGGGCTGATGAGATGGTGTAGTGGTACCTGATGACCTGGTTTACATCACTGGGCCAGCATGGTGGAAAGAGAACCGACCCCTGCAAGGTCAGAGTCTCCACATGGGAGCAGCAAGTATAATCTTGTTAGACAGAAAAGTCAGGGCTTCACAGTGAGCTTTGTAATTTCTTGGGCTAAAAGACTAACAACACCCTGTCACTGTGTCTGGGTTAGAAGAGCCATCGGGGAACAAGCAAAATAGTCTGCACAGCTATGGACAGAGAGCTGTCAGAGCCTGTGAGAGGGCATCCAAGACAATTCTATCTTTCTATCTACTTATCTATCTATCTATCTATCTATCTATCTATATCTATCAAGTATCTATCATCTATTTGTCTATCATCTACCTCTCTGTCTGTGTATTTATCCATATCATGTATTATCTATCCATGTATCTATCTTTCATGTAGCTATCATCTATCTGTCTTAACATCTACCTGTCTATCTGTCTGCTGTCTATTGTCTGTCTGTCTATCTATCTATCTATCTATCTATCTATTAATCTATCTTATCTATCATCTATCTATCTTATCTAACAATCTGCCTTATCTATCATCTATCTATCTTATCTACCTGTCCGGTACCTATCATCTATCTGTCTGTCTGTCTTTTATTTATCTATGCTTGCCTTTGGTGACATCCTCATTGTTATTAGAGACGGGGCAGACCAGACATCTTACACATGTCAGAGCGACTTCTCATTGTCCACAGTGAGGAGATAGTTGAAGGCGAAATAGAAGCATAGGCTCCTCCGTGTGTCTGTTACATTTAGAATTCTGTCAAGCTTGGGCATAAGATGTGTTGAGGGCAGAGTGATTGACATCACCTAGAGTCTCTCTGAAGAAATCAAGGCTCTGCTTTGATCAAAACTCACCTCAGACTTAGAGATTGCCTTTTAGTTGCTTTGGGCTTTTAGAGAATGCAGCTCAATGTGTCTACAGCTCAATAGCATGTTATTAAGAGCTGTCTGTCCCTCCTCAGGTAAGACGAAAAAGCAAATATTGAAAAGGCATGTTGGTTACATACTTAAAAACCATTTTATGAGAATATATAAAAGAATTCACATAAATGGTTTCATGGCTGGGGGACAAAATGCCCATGGTGCTCTTAAATGACCCTCCTCACAGTGGTCATGGAAAACAGAGTAAGGGCTGTTCTGAGCGTTGATGGGTCCAGTCAGGACTGGGTTCTGAGGAATGATAGTTCGGGTCACACTGTGTAGTGCTGGGTTTGCTACTGCTTGTGAGTGGAGAAAAGACTATTTTTTCCCATGTAAATCCTCCATGACTTTAACCGTATGAATTCTGTCAAGTCAAGTCGTTGGTGAATAAATTTGCACACAGTTTAACATAACATGGGTACATTAAGTAGGATCTCACATTAAGAGACCCAACACCAAACGGGGATCTGAAAATAATGCCCACATTCTCCCCAGAAGCCTGTTCACCCTGAGGCCTTGGGCATTAATTAACTGAATGAGGAAGCCACTGGGGCAGCTGTCGGGAGCTTATTTGATTTGTGAGTTAACGTTGCCTTCATTTTAAATGCTGTTCCCTTTTACCCGAAGCAAAGCAACTGAGAGTGCAAAAGAGACTCGTCAGTTACACAAAACCCACTGAGAATGACACAGTCTGTGGTCTTTCTGGTCACCACTGAATTCTCATTTTTTTCTATTCAAGGACAGTGCAGAGTTTGAAAGTTATGGTCCCTCCCTCTCTCTCTGCATGTGTGTGTGTTGTGTGTGTGCGCGCATGCGTGTCTTGTGTGTTGTGCATGTGGCGTGTATGCACATGTGCACCTCTGTCTGTGTGCATCTTTGTTATTCTTTGTTTATGTGCATAGGTGCACATGCATGCCTGCAGAGGCCAGAGGTGAACTTAGCTCTCATTTTTCAGGCACTACCTGCCTTGTTTTTTTTGAAGCAGGGTCTCTCACTGACCTGGAACTTACCAACTAGGCTAGGTTGTCTGGCCAGCCAGCAGCAGGGATCGACCTATCCCCACCTCTCCAGTGCTGGGATTACAAGTACCTGTTATCATACTTTTAGTTTTTCTCTTTTGGGTTCTGCAGATAAAACTTAGGTCCTTGTGCATACATGGCAAAACTTGACCAGTTGAGCTCTCTCCTGGGACTCTGCTTGCTAGTTTTGAGCTCAGCAAATAGACAAAAGTCCTGAGTTCTCTTTTGAGTTGATGCAGTGGGTTCAGGCTTTCAGCAAACGAAGAGTGAGGTGTGAAGGTCATAGGTCACTCATGGATACTGAACAGTTGGGGTGGTCAGCAGGAAGTATTCAGCACTGTGTCAGTAGCCAACAAGGTTGTGTGACATGGAGAAGAGCTAAGAAGAGTTGTTCCCTCAGGGATCTCCTCACCTAGTGCTGCCTTAGATCCCTCTAGAAGAAGGAATGATGTCATCTTAGAGGAAGCACTAAGCTCCCAGTGGCAGAGTCAGTGGAGTGTAGTGAGGACTTGATGACATTGTGTAAGACCTGAGAGTACTCCTCATCAGTCATACAGACAACACTTGGGGGTTCATCCAGTTGCCCAGCAGTTTCTGAGCCAGGGCCCTGTGGAGGAAAACTTAGCCAGTGACCACGAAGACTATGGTCTAGTGGCCAGCCTAGCGCTCTCTGACTCACAACGTTTGCCACGTCTATTCCACTCTGATGAAAGAGCTGACCAAAAGCAAATCCCTCCTCCAAGACCCTACACTCACTCAGACAAGTCCTTTGGGTTCTGTATACCCTCATCAGACCATCTGTACTGGCTGGTTCTGTGTGTCAACTTGACACAAGCCGGAGTTATCACAGAGAAAGGAGCCTCCCTTGAGGAAATGCCTCCATGAGATCCAGCTGTAAGACATTTTCTCAATTAATACTCAAGGGTGGGAGAGTCCGTTGTGGCTGGTAGTCCTGGGTTCTATAAGAAAGCAAGCTGAGTACTCAGGGCAAGCAACCCAGTAAGCAGCACCCCTCCATGACCTCTGCATCACCTCCTGCCTCCAAGTTCCTGCCCTGTGTGAGTTCCTATCCTGACTTTTCTTCAGTGATGAGCAGCAATGTGGAAGTGTAAGCTGAATAAACCCTTTCCTCCCCAACTTGCTTCTTGGTCATGATGCTTTGTGTAGGAATAGAAACTGACTGAGACACCATCTGATGCTAAGTAAAAGAGCACAATTCAGGACAAAGCAGAGAAGGTCATGTGGGAAACAGCCACATCTCTGACCACCCATTTGCAATTTTTTTGTGTTTCACATGAATTTCAAAATGCAGTTTGGCTTGGGGTTTGCAGTTAGCAGCTCAAAACCCAAGGTGAAATGGGCCTTGAAGGCACCAGAGTGATGCTGGAAATATGGAGCCATGGATAAATTGGTTTACAACAATGTCTTCAATTTGTTGAGAACAAATTGGCTTGACGGTGGTGACAGGCTATGCTTTGGCCTCTGGTGATTCTCACGCAAGTGTCTGTGTACAGGCACTTAGCTACTGCGGGCTGCATCCTAGCAAAAGCTGATTGTACAGAGGGAGACAAGGAGGAAAATGTTAGAATGGATGCCTGGGAGGATTTTACCTCTCCCAGTCACTGCCACTAATGGAGCCTGAGGTTATGCCCTTCTCGTAGGTTTTTATGGGGTTTTCTTTCCTCAAGAGCCAGAGAATAACTCAAGGTGTTTAGCGACCTTCTTTATGAGCAGATTCCTCTTAGGGGTCATTACATTGATTTTTCCCCATCCAGGCTCAGAATCATTAAGAGCAGGGCACATGGCCTTTCCCACACTGTGGACCAGGGGTTACCTGCCAGCAGCAGCATGTGACATTAAAATGGCCAGCAACCTTGTGACCATTCCTGTGAAGGGGACTACAGTCTTCTCAGCTGTTTTCACTTGCAGGCTTGTCTAGAGATAGACCACAGGGAGCCCAGGTCTGTCCTTGTGAACCCAGTTGTGCTAGTCATCCAGAATGTGCAGCCCTTGCAGGGACTCTTTTCTAAGTTAAAGTCCTCTTTCGAAGCATAGCTTGTTGACTGTAGAATTCAATGTTCAACCTCAGCATTTAGAGTACATTTGTATGTACAGTGAACAGATGCCTTCCTTTGGAGCAGTGCATAACTGCTTTTGTGGCAATATGGTTTCTAGGGGCTGGTGAGGTGGGTCAGTAGGTAGAGTGATTGCTGGCAAACATGAGGACCAGAGTAAAATTCCCGACACCCACATAAAAAGCCAGTGTGGCGGTGTGTCTTAGTTAGGGTTTTACTGCTGTGAACAGACACCATGACCAAGGCAACTCTTGTAAGGACCACATTTAATTGAGGCTGGCTTACAGGTTCAGAGGTTCAGTCCATTATCATCAAGGCGGGATCATGGCAGCATCCAGGCAGGCATGGTGCAGGAGGAGCTGAGCGTTCTACATCTTCATCTGAAGGCTGCTAGCAGAATACTGGCTTCCAGGCAGCTAGGACTAGGGTCTTAAAGCCCATGCCCACAGTGACACACCTACTCCAACAAGGCCACACCTCCAAATAGTGCCACTCGCTGGGCCAAGCTTATGCATGGTGTATGCTTGTAATTCCAGAGCTGGGGAGGCAGAGATAGTCCTTTTAGCTAAGTTAATGAGCTCTAGGTTCAGTGAAAGAATGTCTCAAAACATAAGGTGGATGGAAAGTGAAGGATTACATTTAACATTGACCTCTGGCCTCCATGCACACACATACCAATACACATGCAAACACACATGTGCACACACACAAATCTGTTAGTTGACCGTTTTCAATATGAGGTTTTTTCTGTGAATATAACTAATGGGTGAAGTGTTCAATTATATGTATGAAGTGTATATGAGCGTGTGCTTGTGTGAGCATTCACAGTTTCTGGAACCTCCACAGAAGGACCTCTTTGGCTGGGGCCGTACACCAGACCACAGGAACTTATAAAGCAGGAAGCTCAGGACCAGTCCGGGGAGGCATGTTCTGCTCCAGTTCCAGTGGTTCTGCAAAGCTGTGGAACCAGTTGAGTGTGTCAGAGTCCTCAGTGCCCTGGCCACTGTATGTGAAATATTCAAGTCAGTGGAGAAACACAGCCCCTGGACTGGGAAGTGACAGCTAAGCCTGCTCTCCACACTTCTCTGTGATCTTAGATTATTTCTATTTAGACCTTAGGTCTGGGTTCTTTTCTGGTGTAGCCACCTCCACTTAGGCCATTGCTTGGCTCAGGCAGGCCTGACTGGATGGAATCCAAGTGGAACATCTGCATGTGGAGCCAAGCTTGGTGCATTTTAGATTAGGAGAGAGCAGATAAAACAGGCTGTGGTCACCATTTGGGTTAATCTCAGAAGACAAAGAAGGAAGGATGATCCTTCTTAAACCCTGAACTTGAGAGACAGCTGATGGTCAGAAGCCAGGCTGGGGCGTCTGTGATGGTTCTGTGTGTTCTGAGGGAGCTTAAATGGTCTTTCCTTTTGATAAAGAACTGTGTTGTCCATTGTGAGGTAGATTTCTGCAGGATAGTAAAATTTCACAGTTAGGTTCCACTTTCTATAGCTGTGTTCAACCTTTTTCTCTGTGGTTGTGTATGTGTGAATGTGTGTGTGTGTGTGTGTGATATGTATATTGTTCATGTGGGTATGTTCACGTGTATAAGCAGGTGTGTGAAGACGAGAGGTCAACATTCTTTTTCAGTCATTCTTCAACATGTATACACACACACACACACACACACACACACACACACACACATATATATATATATGTTGAGACAGGGCCTCTCTAACTGGACCTGTAGTTCACTGATCCAGCTAGACTGGACATTGATTTTTCAAGGATCTTCAGTCTCTGCCTTCAGAGAGGCACACCTCTGTGCCTGCTACCTTTGTATGAGAACTGGGGATCCAGATTCATGTTTGATCAGCAGGCACTTTATACATTGGGCCGTCTCCCTGGCCTTCAATTTCCTTTCTTAGTGGAGGGCACTTCCTATTCTGCCTTTGCTACAAAAGTGATGCTGTGACCAAACCATGTCCTGAAAAACATGTTAGGGAGATCTGTCTATCTGGGACTGAACTGTGTCCTACAGAAATTGATGAAGCTCCTCAAGGGAGATCTGTATGTCTGGAAGGTAGAAACTAAAGGGCTTGTCTGGCTAAAGCATGGTGCCAGCCACAGAAGTGACATTCCTGGGAGCACACTGAGCATGTGCAGAGTTGCAGAAAGTTCCTATGTGTTACATTCCCCAACTGCTTAAAGATGTATCTCTACACTGATGTCACTCCTACAGATGAAGTGCAGGCCACCAGGAGTTCGCTCCTCATCACCCAGTTGTCATGGCCTCTCTCATTACTGCCCTGATCCTACTTCCCAGGTCCACCCTCAGGGATGGAAACCAGTTACTATGCTACCCTGTCCAGATGTTTCCTGAGAGGGCATGGTGCCTAGAGTGTCAGGGCTTCCATTTTTGCATGGATTCCCTATGAGGAGTCGAGCAGTAAATTAAGATCCTATAACTAGAGAATTAATAATTCATTGCTGTTATTGACAGGTGTCCTCCCTGCCAAGTATTGCATGAACCCACATTATGTGTGAGTGGCTTCCCGATCTATTCGTGGCTCCATGCCTGGTGGTCCCCGCCACTTGGGAGTTGTCTAAATGCATGATTTGTTAAAGACAGTACATCCTTCTGTGAAACATATATTGCCCATTAATTGGCCATTGATCCCCAGCCCATTTAGGACCATTATTCTTACTGATAATTGTATGCCTTTGTCATGTTGTATAACATTGAGTCTTAGTTTATTGCTTGTGGGTTATTGTTTCAGCTCTGGCACTTGAATGATGTTCTTACTGACATCCATCTAGCAAATACTCCTTATGCCTCTGTGTTCTGTGAGTGAGAGAAATGCCAACAGAGGATGTGAGCACCCAGAGATGGATGAGCGATGTTCGATGCCTTCAAGGCATCGTCTGTCTGATTGCAGGACACACACACCAGGATAACCATGCTAGAAACGTGCTAAACAGGCTTCTCCTGTAGCATTAGTGGGGCTGTAAAATGGTTACAGTGGCCTTGAAGAACAATATGACAGCGTCTCTTAAAATTTAAAACAGCGTACACTTGACTCCTGTAATCCCCTTTCTAGGAATTTTCTAGGAAGTCAGTGTGAGTACCTGAAGATATAAATTCTAGAATGCTTATTTTAAACAACTAATAAAAACCAGGAGACAAGAACCAAAAGCCTTTTATATTCAGCAATGGGGGGCTGGGGAATAAGTAACCATTTTTACAGTAGAGGAGAATGAAATTGATTGTGGGCATGACACAGTTTCATCTCTCGGCAGGGTAAGGTCTCTGAAACATTGGCTAGTATAAAAAAAGTAAATTTTGCATGTCTCACGAAAGTAAAAAAAAATGTTAGTCATCATCAGAAGTCAGTATTCTATTGACTTGTGATTTGGAAGCTATGGGATGATGGCTAATGTCTATGTTCTGATTTCTGGATGGAGGGTGGAGAGGGAGGTGGTTATGGAGAAGATGTGCAAGCCCTTTGCTCTGTCTGTGATCACCTGTGGTCATGATGTCACAGAGGAATACCTGGTAGCCAGCAAAGCAAGTTTCCTGGCCCAGTCCTTCCCCATAGCCAGTCTTTCATTCTAACTCTTGGCCCAGTGCAACCCTAGCACACAGAAGCAACTGTGAGCTTGATACACTGAAATGAGCCGTCTCACTGAGGCAGACTCCTAGACAGGAAACTCCGTGGATGAGTTCAGAATGTCACTTTCTCTACTCTGGGTCATTTTTGGAAGTCAGTGTTGGGACACAGCACAGTATGCAGTGTTGCCTGTGTGGACATCTGTTACAGAGTGGCACATAAAAGCTGTGACAAGTTCTGCAGGGATTCCTCATGTTCATTTCCCTTTGGATGGCTCGTGTGTCTGACTGAGAAACCCTCTCGTCTGATTCTGAGGAACACATTTGGGAGCTTCTGGGTGACAGGGCAGACAGGACTAGAATGAACTAGGTCAAAGTGGGGTTTTGACTGCCACCCATGAAGGGACAGGGTCATCAGGGAGATCAGGTCTCTAGAGACTTTTGTGCTCTGAGGTCACATTAGGGACTGGGCAGCAGTTTCTTCTATTTTGATCCATGCTCTATGGCCTACACACACTGGCTTTGTTTCACTTTAGGGTTGCCAGTAGTTGAAGACAGTCAAAACACAAGTTGGCATTAATTTTATGTGGCCATGACAGTGTGCTGCTTCCCTCAGGCACAGTGGAGAATGGACAACCTCTCTGTGTTTGATGGGACCATGGGCTCTTTTGTAGGTGTGCACAGGAAGAAGGATATGTGCCTCCTCCTCAGGGCCCGGGAGCACTGTCGCTTCAGAGCTACAGGCTGAGCTCTGGGCTCCTTGTTACCCTGAGAGTTTGCCCATTGGTGTCTTCCGCCACCATACTCAGAGCAGCCCAGTGGGCTCTGAGAGCCAGCTGCCTCCTTGCTCTGCTCACTCTGAATCTCCATGGCTTCCTCATTCCCCCAAGAACCTGCTGATGAGTACTTGGACATCCATGTCTGCCCACAGTTACTCTGTCCTCCCAGCACGGCTGGCTTTTTATCTGGAGCAGTTGTCTCCTCCCTTCCTGTGTCTGACCTCACTTCAAGACCTTCAGCTTTCCTCTTAGCTGACCAGAGGTGTACCTCTTTGTAGAGAATTGTCTTGGAGTCTGCAGAATGTCCTGATGAATCTAATGAGGTAGAGCCACCTGTTCTTCCCAGGTGCAAAGTCGGCTTGAATCACTCATTCATTCAGGACTGTTTTTGAACTTGGTGATGTGCACATCTGTGTCAGGCCTCTGGGACCACATGATCTGGTTCTGATTTTTTTTGTGGCATGCCAGTTATCTGGCGTCTAGGAAGGCCTTTAGTCTTCTCAGTTGTTTTCTGAGCAGCATGCTGACCAGGCATAAGTCCCCTTGCCAGCTATGGAGCAGTGTACTCTACACTGTGCTGCATAGACTGGACATGTGTGGGATAGGTCTGATGGAAATGCCTAATTTAGGAACCACACTGATGCCATGAGACAGCAGACCACACACCAGTAGGACTACAGTAGGACTAGACAGTGGGAACAGTGCAGGAAAGAAGCAAGACCTCCCTATCAGGATGTCTTTCTGATCCACCAAACAAGTGAGTCAAGGAGGAAAGACTCCTAGATACGCAGACTGAGTTGCTTCTATAGAACAAGGGTCTTATCAAGCATGTCAGAGATGCCCCCATTGCCAGCTCTGTGATTCAAGACACATGCTGTGGATTCGTTCACTGATTCTTCATCCATTCGCTCACTGCTTCTGTTCTTTCGCTACCCTTCTGCCTTAGTGTTCTGGTGCTGTGAGCAGACACCATGGCCAAGGCACCTCTTATAAGGACAAGATTTAATTGAGACTGGTTTACAGGTTCAGAGGTTCAGTCCATTATCATCAAGGCAGGAGCATAGCAGTATCCAGGCAGGCATGGTGCAGGAGGACCTGAGAGTTCTACATCTTCATCTGAAGGCTGCTAGGAGAAGACTGACTTCCAGGCAGCTAGGGTGAGGGTCTTAAAGCCCGTGCCCACAGTAACATACCTACACCAGCAAGGCCACGCCCACTCCAGCAAGGCCACGCCTACTCCAAGACCACGCCTACTCCAACAAGGCCACGCCTTCTAATAGTACCACTCCCTGAGCCGAGCACATACACACCATCACAGCTGCCACCCATTGAACAAGCCTATTAGAAATACAGAGTGTTTGGACGTAGTTCTGTAGCGAGCACAGGCCTGTGAACACATGCTACCATATGACCCTTGCGGTGGTGTGGCGCAGAGGCTTTAGCAAGGTGAGGAGGAAGAAGGGCATTGGGGAGGAGGGTGGGAGAGCACCCCACCAGAGGAGAGAGCAGAGCAGCGTCAGCAGGCAGGCAGCGGTGTTCTTCAAGGATGGATAGAAAATCTCTAGAAGGACAAGCAGAGCTCAGGGCGTAGAGGCAGTGTATGCTCTGAAGCATGAAGGTGCGAAGGAGAAGCCTCTGAACCCTTCCACGTGGCTGGGAGGCATAGGTCCACAGGAAGCAAGAGAGCAGAGGGAAAGTTGCCCGCACTGTGGGTGTCTGGCACGCAGGGCCATTCTGCATAGCCAGGCGGTGATTTAGAAAGGTGAAGCTTGTGGCTCACTTGCCCCTCCTGTGCGTTCGTGCCAGGCTCCAGCCTCTTAGGGGTTGGACCTTAGAGGGAGTCACTAATCCATGACTTTGACATCCACAAGGAGGGCAACCAGGTGAACTTTGAGCTAACACAGGGTGGCTGGAGGGCTAACACCAGAGGAAGTGTTCGGATTAACCTTCCTCTCTGGTGCTGCTGTTTGACACACCTTCTGTCTGACTTCCCACCTTATTCCTCCTTCCTGGGAGAGAGCAAAGCGATTGCGAACACTATGACTTGATTATCTGAAGACAGCCCAGCTCCTAAAGTCTGGAGGGAAAATGCTGGTTCTGGGAGAGAGGCAGGTTGTAATTAGTGGGCCTTGGTACATTGGCGATGTTAGATTTATCAAGAGGGTGCCCCTTGCACCACACAGGGGAGGAGACGATGACCCCGCCCCCTCCAGTTTGGAAACACAATAGGTACAATTAAAGGGGAAGCGGGAGCCGGCAGTGAAATCCCATCTCTAATTGGGTTTTACTTCCACAATAGCACAGATTAAATGCAGAACATCAACATAACCTTTCCATTGGCCGACTTTGTCGGCCCCCAAACAGACGGTTAACATGATTTATAGTTTCCTTTTTATTGTAGTGCCTCACTATCTAATTGGAATCAGATCACCAAACGGTTTCATAAACAACCTGGAATTGAGGTGTTTGTTTTGACCAGTGCAGAAAATATAAAGAATATATGTGGGTGGGTGGCCAGCATGGTGGATTGAAAACTAAGTGCTCGGTCATGTAGGGGTGAGGGTGAGGAGCAGGGGTGAGGGTAGGGAGCAGGGGTGAGTGGGGATGGGGGTGGGGAGCAGGGGTTGGAATGAGGGTGAGGAGCAGGGGTGGGGTGAGGAGCAAGAGTTGAGGGTGGGGAGCAGGGTGGGATTGCATGGATGAGTTTAGTATCAAAGTGTTTCTCTAGCTGTTTTCAACATTCAGGCCTCCACTTACCCTTAGAGGAATTCTGGGTGAATTCTTCAGAAAGCTGAAGAAAACCATTTAACCCCCTAACTTCGTTTGAAATGGCTCCTAATGACCTGTAATTTCCTCTGTTGAAACGGTCCCATTACATCAATTAGATTGATGCAGTCATGACAGATTATTCTCATTAAATGGAATATTCTTTTGTTGTCCTTCCCCGTGGACCCTTGAGATTGTTACCAAGAACAGGGCATCATCAGTCGGTCTGTGGCTTGAGTCCCTGGTTTTATTGGTAAACTTGGTGGCCTTGGTCTGGTGTGAGGGAAGCTGATTGGTTGATCACAATAACATCCTGTTTGGTACCTGCTGCACTTGAGGCTGGTGCAGTGTTGATCTCCCAGGCATTTGTGGGATGGGGCAGTCTTCTTGTTTGCTTTTTTTTTTTTTAAGTCTTCAGAGCCTGTACCAATAGAGAGCTTTTCCCCCTTCCAACCTGCAAGACTCACCAACCAGAGCAAGGCTTTGCGGGCATCTCTTTTTACTGGCTCAGCCTGCAGCTCCAGTGTGTGTTGAGTGTGTGAAGACTGGGTACCTGTGAGGCAGATTGTTCAGTCGCTCCGGCAGCCGGACCTTCCATTTATTACGAGGTTCTGGATGAAGCAGCACCCTCCTGGGCCTTGATTGCTTTGTTTCCCTAAATCTGATTGTGCCTGAAGGGAAAAATTGCTGAATGATACATGAAATCACTTCACTGTTTTTCCATGGGTACATTTTGTGTGTGTGTGTGAGCGTGTGTGTGTGTGTGTGTGTGTGTGTGTTTATGTGTGTCCACGTATGTGCACGCACACGAGCTCGAGCATGCATGCACATGTTTGAGCGTATGTGTGGAAGCCTGAAGTCAGCCTCTGCTCTCATCCTTGGCTTTGTGGACATGTCTCTCACTGGCCTGGAAATTACCATGTGTGCGAGGCTGCCTGACCATGAAGTTTCCAGACTCTGCTTGTCTCCTCCTCAGTCATGGGATTATATATGCATGCCTGTGTTTTGTTTTAAGTGGGTTCTAGGGCCGGAGCTCAGGTTCCCCAGCCTGCACAGTGGGCCCTTCACTAGCCCAGCTGTCTCTTCAGACCTTTATCTTATCACGAACAGTCACCCGTGTTTATAAGTTTGTACTCTGGGAGTTAGTTGTTTGTTTCCACTGGGCCCTTCTTTAGATGTCTGTGTGTCACTCTCATCGTGGCCATCTACCCTCTGAGGAGAAGTAGATGCCAGATGACATTTGTTAGTAGCCTCTTCTCTTCCTCCACTAGAAGGTGAAGGGAGAGAGGGTGGATGAAGCCCCGTGTTTGCAGAAGAACTCTCTGGTACAAGGGTGTGGGAGCCCAGAGACTGTTCAATGTGCCTTGCTCTGCAGGTCATCAGTCTTGTGACCTTGTGGTTTTGCCTGTTGTACCTATGTCCCTGTTTTTAATATGGGAAGGACACATCTTTCATAGAATTGATAGGAGATGAGGGGACTTTGATCACACAGTTCTGATATTTAAAGTTATTGGCATTTAGTCTAGGCTCCGCCCCACAGTTACCTGTGACAGGATTCTCCCTGTCCAATCACATTAAAATATTAGTGCGCCAGGAGGCCTGTGATTGGACAGGGAAAAGGGAGGTGGAGCTAAGCGTTGCAAAGAGCTGGAGGAGAGAGAGAGACCAAGATGGCGGTAGACGTGAACCAGCATGGCTTTAACTAGCCACAGGTAGTTATGATATCAATTAGGTTAGAATGTTGGGATAGTCTGTCTAATCTAGGTGGGCAGCTTTTGTCATTATCAACAGGTTCTGATATTATTATATTGGCATCTTGTGTATCGAGAACTTATTGATATATAAATCTGACTGGTTAACTATAAGCTTTAAGAGTTTTGATTTTACCAGGTTACTGGGTATTGTGTATCTAACTGCAAGGTTGGCGATTCTCTTTGGTTACTGGAAGGTGTGATGACTGAGAAAGAACTAGCAGCTCCACGGACAAGTGAACCAGAGCTGGGAACACACCTATCAGGCTCTGCCAGGGCAAGCTAGAGACAGACCCAGCAGGACCGCACCAGGGCAAAGAGTAGCCTGCACAATCGTGGGAAGGTGCCAGTTCATTTTTAAAATATTTCCCACAGCATTACCTGGCAACAGCCAGGTGTGCCTGACTCACTACAAAAGGAGCTGCGCGCCCCCTCCGCACTCCCTTGCTCTCTTGCTCTTGCTCTCTTCCCCTCTCCCCCCCCCTTTGCCTTTCTCTCAACTCCCCTCCCCATGCCCCAGATAAACTCTATTCTAAAGGGACACCTCAGCATGGGACTGAAGAGGTATCCCCTTCCCTACACCATACTGTACCTCCACCAAAGATGCTCCTTCTTCCTTGTCATTTTTATAAAACCCAACAAAAGTAATTATATTTGAGAATAATGAGAACCTTAGCTTACTATATTTGGTGTATAAACACTGCGGAGAGAGATGTGAGACGCTGTATTTGTGTTCCCTGATTACTCCCAGTGGGGTTACTTTGAAGCTGACCCATCCTGTGTGTGGAACAGTCCCAGCTAATTCACAGTGGTGGCCGAGGGTACAAAGGCCAGGGACTGTAGAGCTGGGAGGTCAGCTCAGACAGGAATACCATCATCTCATGTGAAGCCACGTGCTCATTCTCCACCTCAGTCTGACATCTCTTGGGCATTAGCGCTCAATAAGCATTTCAGGTAACGGTATCAGGAGCTGCCACACTGGGAGCTAACTTTGAGTGAAGCTTACAGAACAGGGACACAGCAAGGTGTGATTTTTAAAATGTGAGCCTAGTTCCAAGTTCATCATATACACGTGAGAGTTTCCTCATATTGCAGTGTACAGTGAGCACACTAATAGGAACTAAAATTTAAATAGCTCTGTGCCTACCCAAGGAGCTACTGGGGTTCAAGTAAATCCCCAGAGTTAGTGTCCAAATGACTTCTGTCAGCGTAGACTAGGCTTGCTGCTTTGAATTCTATATAAGTAAAATCATATACCATGAACTTTATGCAATTGGCTTCTTTGATTTAGTATTTTTATGCTCACAAGACTCAAATGGTTACATGGAACAATAGATGGATTTTCGTTGCTGTGTGTGACTCTATCATATGACAACCTTATCAACTGTCCCGTTATTGGGTTTTTGGTCTTATCTAGGTTGGGGCTATAGATGTCACAGCAATGAATGTTCTTATATGGGGCTGTAGCTCAAATGTACATACACATGTACACATGCACACACAGCTACCTGAAAACACACACACACACACACACACACACACACACCTACAAATACACACATACTCACACATAGATGTCTGCAAATACTCTCCCCACCCCTCCTCCCCCTTCTCTCTCTCTCTCTCTCTCTGTCTCTCTCTCTGTCTCTCTCTCTCTCACACACACACACACACACATCTGGCTACACTTGCTAGATTATATGCTTGCATCCACCCTAGTACTAGCAAGGAGCAAGGAGCTTTGTTTTGTTTTGTTTTCCCAAGTGGTCGATACTCCCTCTCTCCTTCCCAGCCAGGCTGTGTGTGTGCTGAGTGACCCATATTCTCAGCCATGGTTGCTTTTGCTGGGTCTCTTCATTATGGCCACCTTGGTGGACCTGCCATGTCCCCTACTCCCCAGCCTGTACCTTTACAGCACATGTCCCCAAGGGCTAATGATGCTGAGCACTGCACTGTGCTCTGTTTTCTTTTGTCCGAAGGACTTGGCCTCTCTTGTGGCTGCATGTTTGGTTTTGCCCACTCTTCTGCTTGGTTGCCTGTCTTCTTTTTTTTATGGTTTGTAGAGTGCACAAAAAATCTTTTGTCAGATGAATGAATTACAACTATCTCTGCCTACACAGTAGCTTGTCTTTCACTGTTTAAACGCTACCATTTGACAAGCAGAAGCGTGTTTATGTAATGTCCAATTTCTGAGGTTTTCCCATACACCGAATGATCCGTATAATTGGAGGGTCTTCACTCACCGTAGCTCGTTACACGGTTGCCCCTCTACGCGCGTTCCATGATCACCCCCACAGACCTGAAACAGAGCGTGTGCAGCTCTTTGATATGAAGTGATATACAGTAACCGTGTAGATGTACACACTTCCTCCTGCCAGCCATCTTGAAATACTCACACAGTATAAATGCCGTATAAAGAATGTAAAGAATGGTGGTGCATGTGCCTTAGGAGGCAATGACGAGACGAGGGCTGGAGATGTTCAGACACTAATCGTTTAACATTTCCCACCCTTGGTTGATTGGATCCACACAATCAACCCGAGGGTACAGAAGACCAGCATGGACCTGCTGGCGTCTTCTAAAGATGTGTTACTTGATTTTACAGTTGATGGAATCACAACTTGTTACGCAGCTCTGAGATAAATGGAAGTCTTCTGAGGAATTCTCTTGAAGAGATGGAGTAGGTAGCATTCAGCCAGTCAGACACTGCTGGAATTACTTGACAAAGGCAGGAACCCTGACCCAACCCTGACCCTGGCCAGCTATCCATAAGAAGACACTCAATGTCTCCTGGTCCTCTTCTCTACAAACCCCCCTCTGCTCTGGAAGTTCCAGAAAGACGCAGGGAGGGAGGCAAGGTAATGAAGTGCCAGCCTGGGGTCTGGAAAGGGCATCACCAGATGTCCACTGTCTCTGGGTCACTCTGGCTCCAAGTCTTCTAAGGAGCTTAGTGTCTAGTCCTAAACTCGCTCTCATCGAACGAGGCTGCCACAGATGGCTGGCCCTGCAGTGTTACACAAATCATGTAAGTGTCCCCATCTGTAAAGCCGATTTAATAAGGAGGAATGCTCAGAGCATTGACTTGTTAAATGGACAGATGAACAGATGGATGGACTGATGGACACATGGGTGGATGAGTGGATGCATGCATGCATTTATGGATGGATGGATGAATGAAGGGAGAAGCAATAGATGTGGGTGGGCAGATGGATTATTTTGAGAAATTAATGAAACCAAGTTTATACCATGCTGACTGTGGGACTACAGCAAGATAGAGTTCTCAGTAAAGACCCTAACATGCTATCGCTGAATACCCAAGTATCATCAGTTCAATGAATCTAATGCAGCAGAAACAAAAATAAATGTAAATTATGCTAAGCAGACCATATCACAACATCATCTTGTGGTTATGGTGGCAAATTCACATGTGTGGGGTTCGAAATCACCCAAAGGTAAAATTAAAAGGCAGCCCAGTGCTTGCTCACAGTGTATCTCAGCAGACGGCTGCCCAGTGGGTAGGCATTCTGCTGTTCAAGGGCTGCATAGGGACATTTAAGATGTCACTGTGAAGATACTGCTGTGGTCACACTGTGTGGTGCTGTGGTCACACTGTGTGGTGCTGAGTTATCAGCAGAGTCTCCACACCATTGCCCCTGCTTTCCCTGGACCACCTTGCAAGAGTACACCCATGTATTCTTTACTCATAGACAAAGTGGCCACTATAAAGTGAGAATTGGATCCTGTCACTTCTCCACCAGAATCCTTTCATGATTTGCTCTGCTCTTAGAATGACAACCAAACTCATTTGCCCCAGATGTGTCTGAGAATGGTCTGGCCCTCAGAAGCCTCTCCTACCTCCTCTCATACCGCCTTCCTACTGTGGGCCAGACATGACAGCCTCCTTCCTTGTGTCTCAGACAACAAGCTTTTTCCTGCCCCGGGCTTGGTGGACTCAGCCCTCAGACAGCAACACCCCCCCCACACACACACACGGACACACATACTGCCCCTGACTGTCCTATAACTGAGTAGTAGTGTCTACCTGGGCCCATATTCCTGTTGTTCCTTCTATACAATACGTTCTGTCTGTACTCTTGATTGCTTGCTCTGCTTCTCTCCTTCCTCCAATAGACTCTGAACTCCAGGTTTCATTTCTTGAGCCTCTATAGTGAGTGCTCCCTGTGTAGAGGGTGCTCCCTGTGTAGAGGTTGCTCACTAGTGGGTGCTCCCTGTGTAGAGGGTGCTCACTGTACGGTGGGTGCTGAGTGTGTAGTGGGTGCTCCCTGTACAGTGGGTGCTCCCTGTATAGTGTGTGCTCCCTGTACAGTGGGTGTTCACTGTGTTGTACAGTGGGTGTTCACTGTGTTGTACAGTGGGTGTTCACTGTGTTGTAGGTGCTCAACAAACAGACAGATGATCATTTGTTGTTAGCCTCCGTGCATCCTGGATCTTTAAGGAGAGTGTATCTCCTCTTACCACCTCTCTCCCTGTCTCCCAGGTCCCACCGTTAGCCTGTGCACTGCCGTTTTGCATTACAAGATGAACCTGCCCTTTCCCTCCATCTTGTCAAAAAAGTTTGTAGATTCTCACCTCCATGTGGTGGATCTGTTGTTCCCATTCTTAAACCTGGCTTACCCAGTGACAGAGATTTCTGCTCCAGTGTCACACTGGAGAATCATGGCCACAGTGGATGTTAGGAGTCAGTGGTTAGTGCCTCTCCTGTTAGGGATTCCAAGAGCGTTCCTCATGACGCCAGTTTAGCTGCTCTTTGGAATGCTTTGTAGTGTTGTCTTTGTTTCTGATAAAAGAAACCTACTTAAGTTGCTTAATTCACAGAGTGGGGATAAGAACCCAGACGTGTCCATGGAAACCGAAGAGTGGAAAGCACATCTGGGGCTTGTGAGGACCTTGCCTGGGTATCTATTCTGGGAGTAAGCAGTCCATAGAGACTTCCTAATACCAGATTTCTGGAAGACTATAAGCAATTGATGCAGCTTGTGGTCCCAGCCTCCCCAGTTCTACCTCTGGGGGGGTGTGCTTCTGAGGGAGCCTGGGCTGTAACGGCCCGGGGGGAAGCACTCTGTCACCCCTCAGAGGCATTTCCATGTTCCTTACCTCAGAGATTGCGTTGAGCAAGGAGAATTGACAGTCCCCATCTGGATAATTTCTGATTTTCTTTGATGAAGAACAGGAGTGGGGTGGTGAAAGACATCAGAGCACATGTGCTTGTCAGAATAGAGAGAGGAAAACCCTAATACCTAATGCCAATTTTGAGGTGGCTTGCATGTGATGGGTACCTTCTGGAGACAGGAGGAGTAAACAGAGAGTAATTAGCCCTTTTGAGGAAGCAGCAGACTCCAGGTTTGACTCTTGAGCTTCCTCTGCTTAGCTTCAAGTTCCAGCCCCACTACTGGTCCTTCCTTACCTTAGTCAGTTTTAAGGCAGGATTTCATCAGACCCAGAATGCCCATGATCCAAAATCTGGTTATGTAGCTGAGGATAACCCAAACTCCTGGCTCTCCGTTCTCCACATCCCAGGCACTGGTATTATAAATGTGAGCCGTGTCCAGTTTACAAGGTGCTGGGGGAGCTTAGGCATGCTAGGCAAGGTATTCTACTAACAGAGCTGTACCTGCAGCCCCTCCTCAGCCCTAGGGTGAAGATCATGTGTGGAGTGAATTGATATACTACCCTGAGCACCCAGGAAGTGGCCAGTAAATAGAAACAAATAGAATAATAGTTGGCCTCTAGGTTGCTGTGACTACACCCAGGGAAATCATTTTGAGTGGGGTAGAAGGGGGTCTTCTGTGCCAGTGTCTCTCTGATGCTGGGGCTCCTGTTTCTAATGGTACCAGTTGAATAAATAGTGACTCCCACTGTACCCTTCCCAGCCTGAGGAGTTCAGAAGCAGCACATGGCTGTGTAGCTGGAGATGTACACAACAGGAAGCGTCTTGGGCTCATTGCTTTTCAGGCATCTTCACTTAACCTCTTGAAATTGGTGGTTTAACAGGGTAGAAAGAATCGTAGTATGCCTTTCGTCTGAAGCATTTGGATAGCTCGAGTGCCAGCCCTGTGTTACCTCGTCTGTTGTTGAGATTATTGGCGTCCTGCAAGGCAGACATACCTTTCTCCTTGAGTGCAGAATGAGCAGTTTGTATGTGCACAGCCCATCGCCCTTCAGCTATGAGTTTCCTTTGATCCCTAGCTTATTAAAATATGCAAATCTAAACTGTATCTTACTAATGTGATCCTTTGTGTTCCAGCTGTGGGGGTCTGAGAGAATCCTCCTTCTCTAATATATTTGGATTTTTAATGTGGAAGTGTGACGAGAGCTCAGATTTCTGCAGGCCATATTTTCTAATCAACTGTTATGAAAGATTTTTTTTCTTATTGTGATGCTATTTCTTGCTTTCTTGGAATGCAAAGAGATGAGGAATAACAACTTCATCGTCAAGCCCCACAGAGTCTCAAGTATGTCAAGATCCTTATTAGTTTGCTGTTATTTCTTCAACATGGCAGTGAAGCATCCTGGATGCATGCATTAAAGATGCTCCTGATGTCGGAGATAGTCAAACCACACTATCCAAGTTCCTGATGAGGTCTCGGTCGGTCGGTCGTTCTCTCTCTCTCTCTCTCTCTCTCTCTCTCACGCACACACGCACGCACGCACCCCATCCCACGGTATGTGTTCATGTTGCAGGTGGCTAGCTGGTTCCTTGTCTGGTTTTGAAACGTAGTCATCAGAGCCTGGGTACCCACGTTATTAGGACAGGTTTGTTTGTTTGATTTTTTCCTTAAAAAAAAAATTAAGCATTTGAAATGTAATTTGAATCAAGTTAAGAATTGATCCCTTGGGACTACAGATGTGTTTTCTTCCTGTGTACATTTCTTGCCCTCACTCTCTCATCATCTCTCTATGCCCCCGAATCAGCTTCCTCCTCCTGTTTAATGATTCTTTTTCTTAAGATCAAAGCTAATTATTTCACAAAAGCCATCATATGGAAATGATCATTTTATATTTACAAGGCTGTCAATAAACCCCTCCCTACCCTGGTATAGCTCTTTCTGAAATAGTCTTGGGATGGCGAGAATCTTGGTGAGGTAGAAAAAGCAAACGATCAGTTTAATAATCAAAGGAACAGCCATGAGCATCATGGGCCCTGTCTGTGTGTTATCTCATCTTCTAAGCAGCCTGAGGTGCTTTGGCCGGTTAATACCACAGATTCATTTAATAGATGGGGGAAGGGAGGGGAGCCCAGGTCGGTGGACTTGTCTAAGGGCTCCTGGATTTTAGGGGTCGACTTGGGGTGTAGTTTCGGGGCTTTGGTTAAGCAGTTGTGACCTGTATCTCTGGGGATGACTCAGGGTTAGCTGATTTTGGAGGACTTGAATTTTTCCCTGGCTCTGCCCAGAAGCCTTTTCCCACTTATAAATTACAGTTCTGGTCTAGGTTGTCTCTGAGGTCACATTCAGCCCTAAAGTTTTAACATTCCTTGTTTTTGTTTTATTTTTCTGAGACAGGGTTTTTCTGTGTAGCCCTGACTGTCCTGGAACTCGCTCTGTAGACCAAACTGACCTCAAACTCTCAAAGATCTGCCTGTCTCTGCCTTCTGAGTGTCTGGATTAAAGGTGTGAGCCACCAACTTCAGGCAAGTTTTATAATTACTGTTTTAAAATGCTCTGAGGTGCCACCCAAAGACAAAAGGCAAAGACACAGCCCTAACCGCGCAAACTCGCTTGCCCATGCACGGGCGCACACGTGCTCGCAAACACACACACACACACACACACACACACACACACACACACATCCCATATTCTCTGTAGCAGTGGATTAAAGCACAGTTGAAGGATTTCACCTGTCATCTCTCATCACATTATTCATTTCCAATAAGCAGAGATTATTATAACTTACGCTAAAAAAAAAAAGGCTACCTGTGGCTTTCTGACACTTCCCGCAGTGTCCCCAGGAACCGGATATCTGGGGGAGGAGCAGGGTAGGTGGGAAGAGCGGAGGCCTATTTTTAACAGGCCCCTTCCTCCTCCGTCTCCAGCTCTGGGAAGGCGGTTTCTCTGGCCCTCTTTCCCAGAGGAGGCACCATAGTTCATAAAGGAAATCTCCTGGCACCACAGAACCATTGTACAGGAAAACTTCAATGTGCTGTGTGAGGGGATGGCAGGCAGGTGCAGCTTTCTGTGTCATTCTCTGACAGGTGCACGCCCATGCGAAGTGACAGGCGGTGGCAGAGTCCAGCTTGGTGATGGTGACTTCGTTTGTCTTGATAAAACTGGTTGACCTTTCTCTTGGCAGTCTGGGTATAAGCCGGTCTTTTCTGAAAGAAGAAAAGAGTCACCATGTATTTTCAAATGTAAGCCCCAGTTAGGAGGGCAGGTGAACGTGGCCTCAGATGACTGACAGCTTCTTCAGTAGTCATGTGCTCTCCCCACCTCCTCAAGCCCAAACAGCTCTTGCCAAGTAATTTCTACAGGCCTCTCCACAAGCTGGCTCCCTGCACACTTTAGAGCATGCACACCAAAGGCTGTCTGCCTGTCTCAATATAGTGTATAGTGTCCCACATATACAGCAAGTGTAAAGAGTGTAGATGTGCACACGAATGCCCACTAACTCAGCTGAATATACAGGCCTCACATTTCTTCTCCTCTCCCACTCACAGATAATCATTATGTGACTTTGCCATGGCCTTATGTCCGGGATGGATCTAATTTGAAGATTCAAACCCCTTCTTTTGTCCCCACCCCCTAACTTTTCCCTTTCACGTCTGAGGAGAGGCTTCAGCCTCGTGTTTATATGATTTAAAAAAAAAAAACAAACAAAAAAAACCCCTGGAAAACGACAGAAGAGATTTCCGATGCAATTGGTGGTGAACATTCTTGCTACACTCTGACCTTTCCTCCCTGAATGTTCCCTCCTGCCCAGCAGGGTGGTGCAAGCCAGCCATTTGAACACCTCTAAGGGGAGCTGAGGATGGAGATGAACTGAATTTCGACGTATCATGAGGCCCAGTTACTTCTGCGATGTTACTATTGACGTGTCTAGAATAGGGTTTATACAGTGGCTTCCTGGACGCCCAAAATCACCATATGAAGGTCAAGGATCGAAGGTCACATAGTGGCAGGGATATAGGGGTGAATCTTGGGTTGCCCACACTTAATGTTGGCAATATGAAAGTAGGGCCAAAGAGTGAAATATGTCAGAATGTCAGAAGCTCATGGAGGGAAAAATGTCAAATCAGTAAGCATGGCAGATTGTAGCTGACTCTCTTCTGGTTGATAGTTTGTGTATGCTCAGCCCAGGGAGTGGCACTGTTAGAAGGTGTGGCCCTGTTGGAGTAGGTGTGTCACTGTGGGTGTGAGCTTTAAGACCATCCATCATCCTAGCTGCCTGGGAGCTAGTATTCTGCTAGCAGCCTTCAGATGAATATACAGAACTCTCAGCTCCCCCTGCACCATGCCTGCCTGGGTGCTGTCATGTTCCCTCTTTGATGATAATGGACTGAACCTCTGAACCTGTAAGCCAGCCCCAGCCTTGGTCATGGTGTCTGTTCACAGCAGTAAAACCCTAACTAAGACAGGAAGAACCTAATGATGTCGTCTGTACAATTAAAAACACTCCACTTTCACCTGTCTGAAGCTTCACATTTCTTTTCTCAACAGCAGCCACCTAGGTTGGAAGAACTCCTGGACTCCTGGCCACAGACAAACTGGGGTTCACTCAGACTTTGGGATCTGTGACCTTCAGATCATTCTCATTTTTTTTTTTTTGCTTTTATATTTTTTATTAAAATATTTTATTATTTTTAAATTATGTACATCTGTGTGTGTGTGTGTGTGTGTGTGTGTGTGTGTGTGTGTGTGTGTGTGTAGGGGTGGCTTTGTGCTCGAGTTAAGTGCCTGCAGGAGCTAAAAGAAGGCATTGGCTCTCCTGAAGCTGGGGTTACAGGTCATTGTGAGCTGCCTAACATCCCTGTGGGGAATTGGACCTGGGTCCTTTGAAAGAGCAGTATGTGCCCTTAACCACCAATCCTCACATCTTTATATTGTCACGGCACACATGGGTTGACAGGTCCGTGGGGACTGTGTATGTGTATGCTGACTCATGCTCTTATGTAAACAGTACCGCTTGGTAACCACTTGGTAACCACTTGGTAACCACTTGCCTGCTTACCCAACCCTGTTTTGAAATGTACCCTTTAATGCTGCAGTCTTACTCAGTGTGGGTTACATTGTTTCTCTGTGTGGCTGTACTCTAATTTATATTTTCTGTCTCTTGTCACTGAACATTTGGGACCTAATAATGACTAATTGGAAGTAAACAGTGTTCAGACAATCTAACACACTTAGGTGAGTGACAGATTCTTTGTAGCGAGCATCTCCGAACTCTTGCTCAAGTATTTGCTAAAAGAATTACAGAGACGTGTGCCTCTTCTTACATTTTTAATTGACAGCTGAGATACATCCGCCTAAGTTCCTGTAATTTGAAAAGAGGTTGTCATTTGCATAATATTATGATATAGATATTTGAATATAAAAGTAAGGATCATAATATTTAACAAAACTCATGAAATGAAAACAGGGTAAAGACTGAGTTCTAGCATCTCTTTAAGTAATACGTTGCTAAGGCTGCTGGGTGTCGCTCAGTTGGTAGAGTACTGACTTAGGTAACTAGAGTCTCTGAGTTCAATCCCAAACACTGCCAGAATGGGGTATTAGTGACACATGGGCCTGCAATGTAGCCAGCCCCTACCACTCCAGAGGCAGAAGCTGGAGGAAAAAGGACTTCAGATTCATCCACAGTGAGGTTCACCTGTGCCTTAGACCATCCTTAGAACAATGACACTCTGTGCTAAGATTTTTTTTTTTTTTTTTTTTTTTTTTTGTCCTTTTTTTCCTGGAACTCACTCTGTAGACCAGGCTGGCTTCGAACTCAGAAATCTGCCTGTCTCTGCCTGGAATTAAAGGCGTGTGCCACCACTGCCCGGCTAAGATTTTCTTAAATTATTAAAAATATACTTGCTTGGCTATTTTAACTTGAAATTACTTTCTTTTCTGTCCTCAGAATTTTATCTCGATGCACTGGTTGGTTGGTTTGTTTGTTTTTGCATGATATTATCAGTCATCTGGTGCTGTATCTCCCTGTTCATATGGATCTTCTGGAATACCATGTGACTGACTTCTGGGTTCTAGTCTTTTGCCACTTTAAGACTTCAGGCATCTCTCCCTTGGAATAATTTTGTTGCCAGTTTTTCATCCCAATAAGGTTAATGTATCCGTGTTTTCTCTGTGGTGTGGAGGTGTATACATGTCTTCTTTTGGGTTCTTTCTTCTCTCAAGCTTGCCACTACATCTGCTTCCCTCTAAAAGTTTTAAAGTTTTGATTCTTTCAAGTATTTAAAATTTAATTTCAACTACGAATCTCTTAGATTCACATATAGTATATAAAATATAAAGTACTGGGACACATTGTCTGTTAAGGTTTCAGTCAGAAGGGACTTTTCATTTAGCTCATAATACCTTATAGTCCTTATAAGTAATCAATACAACGCTCAGGGCACATCATTTATGCAGCTAATATTCATCAACCTAAACTGAATTCCAGTGCGGTTGGTCTTGTAATAATAGGGGCAAATTTTATATTGCCTGGCCTAAACACTGGAATAGGTAACAGCATAAACACTATGAGTTAATCAGTGGTACCAAATTATCAGTGCACAGTTAGAGCCTAAGCTGCCATTGGCCAACCTGCAGCTTTTATATGGAGAAAATTTATCTTACTAATATGCTGTGATTTCCAGGATAGCATTTTATGTTGGCAGTGAGATCTGGTCTAGCAGAATCACCTGGGAGGAATGAAAGATTCCCAAGGATCACCCAGATCTACCCACAAAGCCAGACAGGGAGAAAAATCCCTGCTCCTTGAAAAGATTCCTATGTTCAAAGAAACTGAAGCGTTACTGGTTTGATTGGCTGTCATTCTGTCCTGCCAACCAGAGCAGGGATGGAAGGACCCCTGCTCAGCACACCACCTCCAGCAAAGCCATCAGACTCTGAGTTGCAGCCTCACAGGGGAGCATCCCGATAGAACTGGAGTCCAGACAACTGGGTTTGTCTGTTCCTGTCCTTCTGAGGGAGCTTCTGACCTCCTCATGAGTTTACCCTCTTGTTCGAGGATTTTGACTTTCTTTCTTGTGGCTTTTCCTGTGGTTGTCGAAACTTCCTCAATCACTGCAAGAAAGGAAGACCAAAGAAGGGTGAGGAGCCGTGGCAGCTAGTGACGTTTTCTCTCTGTAGCTGAAAGGCATGGACAGATACCTTGCCATCAGTTCAGAGCAAACTGACAAAGAAATACGGCATTGTAGTAGGAAACTGCTGTCAAGGCTGTTTATAGATAGTCTTGGATACTCAACCAAGTGTTTCTGTGGTCTGCCCAAGGATCAGTGGGCTGGTCATTCTATGCTAAAGACAAGTAAGGAATTTAATTCCAACCCACTTCTTAGTAGAGTCCATGGCCTTCCAGATGTTAGGGACAAAACCATGGAGTTGACTGATATAATTTGAGAACAGCTCTGCCCAGTGGTCTGAAACCCAGCCTTAAGACCTGGTTCATCGCAAGTCTCCCGGATACCTCAGCTTTCCACTCTGCAGTAATTCAGTTTGAACGAGCCCACACTCAGAGTATATGAACCATACAACTGGTTTTAAGCAGCGATAAAGCTGAGATCATCCTCTCCATCCTGAATGGCACAATCATTTTTTATTTCATTCTGCTCGGCCCAGGAAGCAATTAAAGCTCCCACAGTATGAAGCATTTTCATCAAGGAAGGCATTAAAAATACCAGCCTGTCAGAGTGGGAAGTGGACCTGGGCTTTACTGCATCTATTCTTCAGCTGCACTAGGGCATGACGCGGCAAATAGCATTCATTTCATGCAGGGGAAAAATAAGGCCAGCCTTGGCTTTAATCTTTATTATGAGGGGCCCAGTCCCCGCCGGAATGGAATGAGTGGATGCACCCCATTTAGCTTCAAGTAACAGATCTATAGTGAGTTGTTAATTTGTAGATAAATATGGGTTTTCCACTGTTGATGTTTCTTGATCCCCACAAAGTGGTTTTATTAATACTGAAACATTATTAATCAATGGTCAGCTCTTTAAAAATACATCAGTAAGACTACCCAATTACCTTTAAGTATACATCAAAGGGTAGCTGAGCAACCTGACACACACACACCCAGAGTCCATTAGAAGCCACTGGACATAATAATGATAATTAAAATTTTTAGTTACAATGAACTCGTACACTGTGGCTAGAAAAAAAAAAAGATGCCTTTGGTAACCAACAACTGTGGTGAATTGAAAACTAAGAATTTGAAAATACGTTTGGGAACCAGAAAGATCTTGTGGATTTCAGGGATAGTGAAACATGGTATAGATCCAGTATGAAAGGAGTTTCCATTGGGGCAGTGAGCGGAGGATGCAGAGGGCTTCCCTCCTGACTATTGAAGGGAAGAGCGGGGTTCTCAGGTATGATACTAAGCGCTATCAAGGGGAAGGTGTTTTTATTGTGTATCAGTAAAACCTCACTTTGCATTGAAAATCAGCACCATGAGGTAGGTAACACAATCCTTGCTGTGTCCTGAGGCGTAGAAGCATCGGTGAACTTGATCATTAAGGTGACCACAGATGCCCCTCTTGGGTGATCCTGTGCTTCTTGTCCCACCTTTTGTGCTGCTATTGGTTTTCTGGCCACTATCAACAACAGGGAGCTTCCTTCCCCCACTGAAGGTCTCACTGCCAACAGCCCACCTTGTACATCTCATCTGTGGAGATCACTGGTCTGGTACCCTGAAAGTCCAGAAGTTTAAAATTGTTCTCCATCCCAACCCTGTGTTCACATGCTTATACGTTGCCAGGAGACAGACCCTGAGTTCTTAAGATGAATCAAAACACCAAGTCCATTTTACCACACACCCCCAAGCCCCAGATGCCCCAAGGAAGAACACACCACCATGACACCATGACACTGCCACCATTACTGACTCCATGTTCTCCTCCATTTTAACTGGGCAGCTTTGTCAGCCAGAGGCAGCCTCATCCCTCCTATAGGAGACAGCCAACTGAGTCCCTGAGACTGTTAAGTGCCACACACCTGTACCACTTTCTCCCTGCCACCTCTGTGTCTGTCCCTAGGCCATTATCTGGCACAAGCTGTCCACTGGTAATCCTTCGAGGTGTAACTGATTGTCATTCGACACAAACAAAGTTTTTAGGTGGGCATCAGTCACTGTGTGAGACGTGCTCACGTCAGGTGGAAGTAGTCAATTACAGACTAGAGGCTTTATGGCTCCATTACTACCATCACACGATTAGGTTTTCAACAGTAGAATTCTGTCGGATCGATCCATGCCAGGACATTGATGGATAGCTTTGTTCTTCAAATGTCAAATATGTGGGACTTCTGTACTTTCTACGTTTACTGACACACTAATCTTGGGGAGATACCTTTCCCCAGGCCATGTTGAGCTCTGACAGAGGTCTGCTCTCTTCCCACTGAAGGCTGTGGAGGGCTCCCAGTCACGTTTGAAGATTTCTTTCTCACCTCTCTCAAAAAGACTGATGAATTGTTGGCACTTTGGAGAAGAGCTCGCTACACAGAGGAGACCTCTTATCTAAGCGAATGAAGAGTGAGACTTCCTGCTTTTTATTTAAATCCTAATGTGCAGACACCACACTGAAATTAATGGTCGATTTCAGAGTCCAGCTTATATTTCTGGAACTTTGTCTTGCTGTTTGACTTGCTTTTTTTCTTTTAAATTACATGTGTTTAGTGTGTGTGTGTGGGGGGGGAGGTGAGTGAGTGAGTGAGTGTGTTGTGTGTGTGTGTGTGTGTGTGTGAGAGAGAGAGAGAGAGAGAGAGGTGAGTGAGTGAGTGTGTGTGTGTGTGTGTGTGTGTGTGTACAGTACCCATGAAGAAATCAGAAGACAAGCCAATGAGAGTTGATTCTCCCTTCCTGCTGTGCGGGCTCTGGGGATAAGTTTATGGTAAATGTTTTGCCCTGCTGAGCCATCTTGGTCTCTCTGGCCCTCGACCTATCTTCCCCAAAGCCATGTTTCATCTTCCATTTCTCTCAGATCCCTGTCTCTGAACTCTGAACCTCAACCCCACTCTAGTCTCCAGGCATCTCCACGTGTGGTCCTGTTTACAACACTGGGCAGATGAAATCCTTCCAGGGTCTGTGGGAAGTTCTAAGGGAGAACATCTGACATTGATAGTCTGCTATCGCACACAATAAACCAGCTAAAAACTAGGAGAAATCATACTTTCCCACCAGAAAGCCAACTTGGCTTCTGTTTCCTTCCCACCCAAGAACTTCTTAGAACGCACACCCTGGCTCACAGAAATGTCCTCTCCTTCCAAGTCACATGCCCCGACTTTGAGCTCCGTGTCCCTAGACTAGGAGCCACATCCAGCTGCGGTTTACACTATAGCATCTTCCCAGTGCTCTTGGGTAGGCTCATTAGCTGCTGCCCCTGGGGAGGAAGAGAGTGTCGTAACTTGGCTGGCAGCTTGAGACAGACATATCAGGGCAGATTCTCAGGAGATACTCAGTACTCATTTCCTAAGGTCAAAGGGCAGAAGGCTCATTAGTTCCCATGTTGGGCAGTGATTTGGTAGGAATACAGTCACAGGAATGAAGCGCCTGTGATTTTTTTCTGTGTCTGAAAATAAAAACTCTTCCTCCTCACCTGAACACTGAGCCTGCTTCATTAGTACAGGGACCCAGGTCATCCTATAAGGGTAAACCTTCACTTCTGCTTTTCAGCCCACAATGACTTCTACACAGAAGGGCAGTGTGGCTGGCTGTGCTGAGACTGGCACTTTTTGCTTCTCCTGTGCAGGAGTGCCCTCACCAAAGGGTGACCCTGTACCTCTGGCAAATCCTGGGGTGCTGGGTGCAGCATTAGTGGTTGACCCGATCCAGGGCACTTGCCTTGAAGGTCACTCTGATCTCTCCAGGCATAATGCTGATGGAATCATCCTGACCTCGACTCTCACATTAGCTTCAGCCCAGAGTTAAATGGAACCATTCATGTGGACATCGCTCACAAAAGCTAGCTGCTGTGCTACCTTTTTCTATTAGAAAAGGCTTCCTTGGAAGCTTGGAGGAACTTGCAGTAGAGCACACAATTTCTGGTTTCTGTTGTAATTATTTTTCAACTCAGAAACATCCTAATGGAGATAGGAACTTTGGGTGTTGATATAGTTCTCAGTAAACCCTTGATTTTTAATTTGCACAATATCCATGTAATCAGGAATACAAAAGTTGACATTCTGGTCTGAGCAGCTATGGAAGGCTACATTCTAGAAGTAGCAGAGGCTGCTCAACAGGCAGTACCCATCTGCCTCAACAGGCTCACAGCATTTCATGGACAGGAGCCAGGTAAGGGAGAACTTCCCTTTCTTAAAGTGGCTTGGTGCTCAGCACCATGTGGCTAGAATTGTATTTACTCTGCAAATCCCCTGGGAGACAGAGCTGAACCTTCAAGTTACCGAGATGTAGTGGAGGTCCTGAATGAGGAATTTTCATGTAAAAACAATTGGCTTTGAACAGTCTTTGAGCTAACTGGTATAGTCTGTCAAATCAGGATCTAACAAGGGTCAGAGGGTATAGGTGTGAATGTATTTGCAGTTTAAAGCCAGAGAGTGTAGGGGGAGCAGGGAGAGCAGGAAGACTTCCCTTCAGCCCATGAAATAAGACCAAATGTTCACCGAGCCAAGCTGATGTGTGGATACTCACACAGTCCTGCCCATTCTGCTGTGTGCTGCTTCTACAGCTCAAGGGAGGGGTGGGCTCCTGAAAGCAGAGGCGAGGAGGGTTGTCCTGCTAATGTGCTTCTCCTTAGGCCACCTTGAAAGTGTGCACACTGCAGTCATCTGGTCTACCTTTACTGAGACATGGATAAAGAATGTCAACTGGATCTTCCTGGGGAGATAGCTGAAGAGCTGATTCATCAGAAAGCACCTCCTAGGGACCACAATTCAGAAAAGTTTCCAGAGGTAACTGGAAATGGAAAGCCAGGTTTTCCATGAGATAAGTAGCCATGCAGGCAGAAGGCCATAGGAAAGGTTTATGCTGTGGAAGGTCTTCCAGCCCCTAAATGTGCCTGTCAGAGTCATGGGAGCTGTGAAAAATATAAGATCTTAAAGGGCAGCCAGGGTTGATAACTCTGGGAAAGAAGGTGGAACACTAAAATCTGTTTATACCAAAGAGAAATTGTAATCTTTACCGCCAATAGGAGGACACCATAAACCCTGTGAAGAAACAAAATCTTACTCATCTCACTGGACAGGAAAGTCCTTGACTGCAGGGATACGTTGTTTTAAAATATGGGCTTTGCGTCTAGGGAGATGGCACACAAGCATGAGGACCACACTTGGGATCATAGAACTCAAATGAAGGCTGGGTGGCCAACCACTGTTATTGTACTGTGAGGGGAGTGGAGACCGGGGATCCAGGGAACAAGCTGACTGGCTAGACCAGCATAATCAGTGAGATCCAAGTTCAGCCGAGGACCCCGCCTCAAGGTGTGGAGGGTGCTGGAGAAAGATGCTTGAGGTCAACTAACTCTCTCTCTGTCTCTCTCTCTCTCTCTCTCTCTCTCTCTCTCTCACACACACACACACACACACACACACACACACACACAAACTCACATGCACATACACACACACACGGTGTACATTAGCAAAAAAGAGAATTCAGAATCAGTCCACCTATCTGACTCACTAAGGGTCATTCCTTTCTCCGCTGGCATCTTCTGGAACAAAGCCTCCGTATTCCAAATGTTTTCCCCACAGACTGGCTTCATCTGTCCCGACCACAGCTCTTGGCTACTACCTTTGGTGAACACAGAGCCCTTTAGATACAAAGAGTTGCTATAATTATTCATGCAGCTCCTGTTTATCTTCCCAAAAGAAACAATTGAGCTGTAGCAAATGAGTGATTGGTCCAGGGCTGTGGCTAAGGGAAAGCCACTGCAGGTGGATCGGCTTAATGGGGTATTAATTGGAACGCAGGTGAAGGCAAATAGGTATCACAGCAGGTATGTAAATAGGCTCGTGGGAGGAAAGGCATTGGATTTTATGCTCTTTAACTAAAAATAAAGGCTTGATATTTAGCTTATCTTTGCTGAAATCCACACTGCGAGGCCCTGACAACCACGACATCACCACCGATTCATTATCTCAGCGTTGGCTCAGCTACTTAACCGGATCTGCAGTCTCTTTCTTCCTCACGTTTCAGCGGATGCCTTGGCTTTAAAATGCAGACTTTGTATTCTCTGTGTGTCTATCAGAGGCCAGGATAATTTTTGAGAGTTTTGGATACAAGCAACCTTTGAGTCCCTGCCCATCTTCTGGTTGCACCTAGTTCCTTCCATTTTAGGACCAGAACACTGTGATTGGATAAGGAGCTCACAAAATATACATAAAGAACGAACATACCCCTTCCAGGCAGCCATCTCAGAAACACAGCTCCCAGGCAGAGCACCATTTTGAGACACATCATCAGGTAATGGTTCTCAGAAGTAATTTATCAGTCACCCACAGGAACAGGAAAGCTAGTGTAGACACACCTCTTCCTTTCTTCTCCTAAGCATTTGTTAACATTACCACCGAGCTAAATGACATTTGCCTTTTAAGCCTCATCCCTGGGGCTACTGGGGCTGCAGAGGTAGCTCAGCAGTCAAGAACACTGCGCTACTCTTCTAGAGGACCCAGGTTCAATTCCCGGCACCCATAAAGAGCTCACAACCCTTTATAATTTAGGTTCCAGGGTATCTGGTGCCCTCTGCTGGCTTCTGTAGGCACTGCATGCAGGTGGTACACAGAAAAAAAAATTAAAATAGTTTTTTAAAACCATCCCTGATGCAGAGACCCAGGATTGAGCCGAAATTTTAAAAAGCACCTCTCAGACTACTTAGGAGAGAGCTTCTGAATTCCCCAGAGAGCTGGTAGCATTCTCGAGGTAACATTTTACCTTCCCATGATGCCTTACATTAGACATTTCTTTTGTATATTTTTAATTAAAATATATTTTTAATTAAAAATCACATAGTTTTCTGTCTTGCTTTTCCTCCCCAACCCCCCCCCCATAGCCTAACTTGCTTGCTCACTCTTAAAATCACGGCATACTTTTCTTAATATAGAAACACTTAGAAACACTTACCCCAGGACCTTCTGGTAGAACATCATTCTGAGAATACCTCATCAGGTAATTATTCTCAGAAGTTATTTATCAATCACCCACAGGAACAAAAAAGCCCTAACATAGAGGATCCATCCCTTCCTTTCATCTGTTAAGCATTGTCTAACAGTACAACAGCCTGTTTCAACACTAAATGACACTTGACTTTTAAGCTTCATTCCTGGAGCTGTGTGTGTGTGTG
>JADRCH010000089.1:2816903-2847543 GCA_019843965.1 Rhynchomys soricoides
GTCTGTGATGGCTCTGTCAGGGCTCACAGTGGCTGTGGTGTCTGTGTTAAGGCTCACAGTGGCTGTGGCTGTCTCCCTCAGAGAGTCCTGAATTCTGAGCGTGGAGCGGAGAAGCAGACATGAGAAGAACAAGGTGGACAGAGAGTAGCGGGAGCTCTTGATGAAGTGACAGGGCTCTGGAATGGCTGCTTTGCTCACCCTGAAAGGCTAGAGGTCCTGCTTACTGGCCTCCACATTGAACCTGCAGGTCTGAAACCACAGGCAGAAGCACGGATCTGGGAGCCAGGCTGTAATGTAGCTGCCCCTTTGGAATATTTTCTTAAAACTCCTTTTCATTTTTCTTTCTTTCTTTTTTTTCCTCTTAGAGAAAACTCCTTGAAATTCTGGAGTTACTTTCTAAGTTTTTGTCTTGTAACTTGAAATTTTGCTCCTCTTGGATAGCAGCCAGCTCCACCCCCTACGCTCAGCCCAGAATCGTCTGTGCCTGTGAGTTACAGTATTTACCGTCCGTCCACGAGTGGAATCACACTTGCTTTTCCTTCAGACGTTGACTCATTTCACTTAGTCTAATGTCCGTATTGTCATAGGTTGCAAGACTTCCTTTTCAAAGGCAGAGTAATAGTCCCTGAACCCTTCTTATATACCTGTTGCTCTACTTTCAACCCCACCCAACCCACGTGGACCCTTTCCTTTCTTGTCAGTTCTCCAACCTCTTGTAGTTTCCCAAGTGCCTGACTTCAACTGGGGGAACATGCTTAAGAAAGAGAGGACAGGGAGGCGCTAAGCCTGAGATTTGCCGGGAATCTAATCTGTAGGGTGCCAGTTTGCTTGCTCTGCATGATCACAGACATAACTGCCTATTGGTTGCTGTGGGCCACCTTGTCAGAGAGTGAGCCCTGAAAGGCTCCTTCACTTCACTTTCTCTAGAGAAACTCCTTTATAAGGGTTGTGACAGTTACTTCTAAATGTCAAGTAGCCACAACCTAGAATACCCGGAGAAGAGTCTCAGTTGAGTAATGGTATTTATCATTTATGTGGGCATGTCTCTGGGGCATTGTCTAGATTGTTAATTGAAGGAATTAACTGGAGGAGGACCCAGCCCACTGTGAGCAGTACCATTCCCTAGGCAGAAGAGTGGAGGTGGGGGTCTGGGGGGTTGACTATAGAGTGAAGAAAGCTAGCAAGCAGTCAGCATTCATTTCTCTCTGCTCTTGGCTGTAGATATGATGTGGGGAAGCTTTCAGACCCCATCCTGGCTTCTCCTCTGTGACAGGCTGTGCTCTGGAACATAGTAAGCCAAATGAACCCTGTCCCAGGCATTGTCTTTTTGTTAGAGTGTTGGTTGCAACAAAGACATTAAACCGTGAGTCCTGAGCTTAAGTCCCCCGGTCTGTTTACATTTCCTTGAAACATCTCCATTGCAATTGGCCCAAGGCAGGGTGTGCAGCCGCCTAGTGGAATCTGCCTCCTGGAAGCCCTCACCCAGACCATACAAGAGCAGCCTACAGTGGACGGCGCTGGTTTTCCAGGCAGCTTGGGCATAGAGTGCTTGAACAGAAGGCAGCTTATGCTCTGTGGTGTTCTAAATCCGGTGGAATAGAAGCCCAGGGAAATTCTATCCAAAATCCTAGCTGAGTTCTCCTAGCCAGGTTCCCAGAGCCGGCATTTTGCATGTGGTGAGTTAAGTGGTAATTGAGGTTTGCAAATTTTTATGCGCTTTATTCTGGTTTTCTTCCAATGGCCTGTGAGCTGAAACTTAGATGTGGATTCTCTGGTGTTGCTTCTTCCTGCTTAGAGAGGCTGGCATAATATTTTGTCTTCTGGGCTCAAATAACCATGTAATTACTCTGTAATCATATAGTAATTAGCATGTTCTATACGCATTTATTACATAATTATATTCCTGGAGGATTGCATGGTAATTATACTGGCATTCCCCATATTATTTTATATACTGTATCATGAACAAGTATGTAATTTGTTACTGTTGTCTTTGATCCTGATTTCCGTTTACCAAGCAGGAGCTGAAAACAGTTCTCCAGTTACCTTGTTTACTGGCAGCTGGGCAAGTGCCCGAGTGTCCATGGCCTGGGTCCATGGCTGTACATAGACATCTAGGGGCTACTGTAGGCTCTTCCCCTTTGCACACTAACTTCCTCTTTGTTGTGGACCATTCGTTATGTTATGAGCTTTGAAACTCCCTGACTTCTAGAGTGTGTGCATGGCCAGGTGAATGGCCAGGCCTCCAGTATTGTGGGGGTGCACAGAAACACACTTGCACATGTGCACTGTGATCACCGCTCTTTCTCTGCCTTGCAGTGGAACACATTTCCAAAGGGAACAACTGCCTCGATGCAGCCAAGGCCTGCAACCTGGATGACACCTGCAAGAAGTACAGGTCTGCCTACATCACCCCCTGCACCACCAGCACGTCCAATGAGGTCTGCAATCGCCGCAAGTGCCATAAGGCTCTCAGGCAGTTCTTTGACAAAGTTCCGGCCAAGCACAGCTATGGGATGCTCTTCTGCTCCTGCCGGGACATCGCCTGCACGGAGCGGCGGCGACAGACTATCGTCCCTGTGTGCTCCTATGAAGAACGAGAGAGGCCCAACTGCCTGAATCTGCAAGACTCCTGCAAGACAAATTACATCTGCAGGTGAGTGTGCCCGCTGCTCTAGCTGCCAGACTGGAGGTTTCTGTGCTACTGGAAGTTTCTGTGCTGCTCCAGCAAGGCCGGCCAGGCTTTCTGAGTGGATTGGTAAAAGCTTGACCACTGCATCTGTAGTAGCTTTCAAGGGTGTTTGCTCGCACCCTGGGGATGGCCCCATCTTTAACTGGGGAATGCTTTCGGCAGAAGGAGAAAGTCCTCTAAGGTAAGGGGACACCCAGGTAAGGCGAAGTAACCATGTGCCCAATCAGGTTTCCAGGGGCTACCAGGCCTGGAAAGGAGCTTGCCAAGGACACAGGCTCTTGATCTGCAGGTGCAGAAAAAGGGAAGAGACCAGACAGTGGATATCGGCTGTGTCTAGCCTTTAGAGAGAGAAAGAGAGTGTGTGTGTGTGTGTGTGTGTGTGTGAGAGAGAGAGATGTTGTGGAGAACATTGGTTTCCTTTCTCGTTTTGACCATTTATTGGTTTCTCTTAAACCATTGAAGGAGTCCATGGAAAGAGAAGGAGGTTGGGGGAAGGGGGCTTGCTCTAGCCCTTCCTATCCCAGCCGTCCATCCACATTGTTGACAGTTTGGTGTACCCCCTTCCAGAACTTACAGCCGAATTCATTCACTGTTGGAAACGAGGAGGTGCCAGCAAGCAGAGGGTAGCTCTGCACACTGATGCGTGGCTCTTTCAGAAGAGCAGGCTGAATCCTGAACTGAAGACAGGCTGGGCATCACATCTGTATCACGTGCACTTTGCCCTCAGGGTCAGGCACAGGGGACTTCAATGCCTCTATAAAGCTGACTCTGTGGGTTTGTGGTAGGTGGACATATGGGTGAAACTGTAACCAGGTACCTCGTTGTTTTACATAATAATAAATGATCTGTTTCTAAAGGCTAGGGGTGAAGAGAAACATAAGACCTGATGTCCTAGTTCATATTAGCGATGAGTCTCATTCTGGTGCATGGGACCCCGTTCTTTCTTTAAAGAAACAGCGACCAAAAGAAAAGCGAAAGTCTTGTATGTGTAACTGGCCTATGCTGAAGATACTTCTCCCTCACCTCTTTCTTACATTTATTCTTTCTTTATGTGTATGTGTGGGGTATGAGAGTCTGTGGGATGCCCATAAACACGCTCATGCATGTGCACTGACGCTATAGACCAGCCTCCGATATGGTGAGGTGCACATAAACGCACTTGCATATGTGCACTGAGTCTGTAAGCCATCCTCCGATGTCGTTTCTCAATGCTGTCCACTTCGTTTCTTGAGACAGGGTTTTATACTTTACACACGGCTCACAGATTCAGTGGGGCTGGCAGGCCACTGCAGCCCTGGGATCTGTCTGTCTCTGCCTCTTCTGTTCTGGAATTACAGGTGCACTTCACCGGGCTTGTCCTCTTCACGTGGGTTCCGTGGCTAACACTCAAACCCTCTTGGTAGAGATTTTCTGAGGATAATGTCCACACACCTGCGTGTGGCTGTTTGTTTGCTTTGCTGAAAGAAGTGGTCTGTTCTGGGAGGGATGTGAATGAAGCTTGACAGGGGCAGTTTGTGTGGAGAGAGGAGTTACTCTGTTCCCAGCCACTGGTCCCCCAGGGTCATCTTTGGGAGAGAGGGATGTGATACAATGTCCTGAGACATTCTGGTAGGCCACAGCAAACCAGGATCCCCCGGGGGGTTGGGGGAAGCAGACACAGCTGAAGGCAAGATGGGGGTAGTGATGGAAGCCTGGCCTTGCATGAAGGGATGGGAGGGCTCAGGAATTCTGAAGAACCCTCTTCCCTGTGAGCATAAAGGATTTCCCCTGTGTGTGAACAGGACTTGATTTCTAGTGTCTTCTTTTGGCTTAAAACCAGGCACTTCCTCCCTAAAACATCAACCTATTCACTACTGGGTCTGAGGAAGGAAGCCTCGCTCTGAGTGGGAAGGGATGTCAACAGGCCACTGGTGGAGAATGGATCAGCATCTCCATTGAATAGTGGCTGGCTAAGGGAGTGAATCCCTCTCTTTAAAAGTTTATATTGCACATTGCATCCAGAGAAAGTCTGTGACACACTCACATGCTCCAGAAGCCTACCGTGAGTGGTGAACTTAGGCTCACCCCCTTCAACACCCACGCACACGCTGCCATGTGCAGAACCCCTGCATTGTTGCAAATTTGTTATGTGGCATGGGACTCCTGCTCAGCTCGGGTTGAGAATTGGGAATTTGAAGACTTGGAGGTTTCTGGGGAAGTGGCTAGAGGAAATTGTAGATAATCCAGTGGATTGGCTGCTGTCTGGGGGCTCAAACTTACCCCACAGAAGAACAAGTTCAAGAAACGGAGAGGCACTCCCATAGCCAGGAATAGACTCAGCTGATGGGGCAGAAACAGAAATGGCCTTGAATCAGGATAGTCCTTGCCGAACCCTGAGTGGCCCAACCCTGCCAAGACCAGAGTGGTGGGGGCAGAAGCCACACACAGTGGGGTCCACATACAGTGGGGCGGAAGCCCTGTAAATTTGGTGGCATCTGAAGGTGGCATTTGAACTACAGTCTCTGCTGATCTGGGGATAGCTCAGAGACTAAGAGTCAGAGCTAGGCTTATCAGGGAGCCTATCAAGGGAATTTATCTCAACGTGATTGATGGGTTTTATACCCAGTCTTGAATCTTTCCTGGGAAGTGACTCAGGGACTTTCCTAGTATTACCCCTTGTTAGGTTAGCTAGCCCATATTGTCTTTCCAGAGCCTGGGCTTATTATTCGTGATTACCCTCTCCCTTTCCAATGTGGTAAATGTAATTTGAGCCACTGAGTTGGCTAGCGGTGTTCGCTTTCAGCAGGTTTTATTAATCTTGTCTTTAATTTTATGCCCTTTATTTCATTTCTTCTCAGTCTATCTTGAGGAAGCCTCCATATACCTACCTGAGGGCAGCAGCTGGTAGTGGCTGGGGCCTGGGGTTCTGTGGGCTTCCTGCTATAGTTAATCGCCCCTCCAGCCCCAACCCTGGCTCTGCTGTGATGACTGAAGGGGCCCCTGTGACACCCCCAACAGGAAGGGTGGCAGGAGGAGACAGCACATGTTTCATATTACCCCCGCTGCATGTTTAGACTTTCCAGAGAGCTGTTCCTTGCTTAACATCCTTGCCTATCAAAGAGCTGCTCAAGCTGATTAAAATTACCCTGCAAGTAATGTTTGCCTACTGTGGCCTTGAGGTTTCCATCCGGAGGGTCCCATGGTACCTCTGCATAAACCCACCTCTCTTCTGCCTTGTGCCTTCAAACAGAGGCAACGAAGGGACCTGAGGTTTGTGGTTTGCCTCTGCTTTTGTTTTCTTTTTTCCCTTCCTTCCTTCTTCAGTGAAGCTGACAGGCTCCATCCCTCTTGGGGGGGCTGGGAAGGAGCGAGCTTGACTGTTCAGGCCTCCAAGCATCTCTGCAGCAAAGCATGCACTCAGTGTTATCAGATGGCTGTGATGAAGTCTGAAAGCTTTGCGCTCCTCCCCCTGGAGCACCGCGGGGTCCCCTGGAGCACCGGAGTTCATGTGCCAGCTTCCCTCTCCTCACTTGCCTCACTGTCTGGAAGGCTGACAGTACCTAGTGTGTCCTCAAGGAAGCATGTCCTTCATTCCTGATGCAAATTACATTATATACATTATTTAAATTTACACTCTGCCCGCTCCCCCTCCCCCCCAAACACTCTAGCGTTCAGAGTAAGCTCCACTCCGGAGTTCTGACTCAGGATAGCAGAGATTTGCTTCGACTTCTCTTACCTCTAATTAGTCACTCGGGTGTTTGGCTATTCTCATTGCCAAGAGAATCGCCTCTTGAGCGCGCTGCTCCAGCTTGTGTTGAAGAATCACAGAGATGGTTTCATCCTCATTCCTCTTCCAGTGCCAACCAAAGAGGGAGCTGGAAGCTGCCAAGCAGGCCACCTGTCTTGTGGCTCTCACTACTCTCTGCTGTCCTTGTTGAGTGGCTGGGGCCGTGTCCATTGTTCTGTGCATGCAGTGGAAACACTATGACATTGGATGTCTGAGTAGGCACTAAAGCATTGTGCCTTAGAGGGCTGGGTTCTTGGGGAGTCTCAGCAGGAGCCAGCTGTACACCTTGGAATGTGTCCCAGGTTCCCTTTTGCCTGGCAGCCCCTACAGGGAAAGTAAGCGTCTCTGAATTCGGTAGTGCTGGGCTGCTGGTCATGGCTATCTACTCCCTTCTTGACTATTCTAGTAACATTGAACACCAAAATGATGACGAGGCTGGGCATGTGGAGCCTGCCTTTAATCTCAGCACGTGGGAGGCAGAAACAGACAGATCTCCATGAGTTTGAGGCCAGCCTGGTCTATATAGTAAGTTCCAGGCAAGCCAAGAATACACTGTAAGACCATCTCAGAGGAGATCATCTGGGGTTGGAGAGAGATGGCTTAGCTACATCGAGGACTTGTTGCTCTTGCAGAAGACTCAGGTTCAGTTCTGAGTAACCATAAAGGGCTCACAACCAACCATAATTACAGATCCATGTAATGTGACCCCTTTTTCAGATCTCCTTGGGTACCAGGTATGCATGTAGTGCAGACACATACATTGCAGGCAAAACACTCACACACATAAGAATAAAATAAAGTAAATGAATAAATATAAAAACATTTTTTAAAAGGAAGGAGTCAGGGGCTTCAAGACCTCTGTCTCTGAACCTCTCACAGATTCCTGGAAGTATACCTCTTCCTCCTCCTCCTGGTGCCTGGTGGTAGGTCCACATATCTTCAAAATAGTAGCTTCTTGAGGTCACACTTGATGATGTCACACTCGATGATGTCACACTTGATAACATCACCCTTGACGAGGTCACCAGGTATATGCTCTTCTTCCCCTGTGGGCACAGGATCCTATAATTAGGTCTTAAGAACAAGCGGAGTTGGTAACAGAACCAAGAAGGCACCTGTCCCTTGGTACAGCACCAAAAGAATAGTGCGTGTAATTTCTGAGCTACCTCCAAAATGCCTCATTTGCCACATTCAAGGTGATCCTCTTACATGTAAAGGACTGAAGCATTGTTAATTTTCCCGTTGGGACAACATACCACAAAGTGATGGAGGGAATTTCTGCCCCAGTGACTTGTTTAGTCCAACAGTGGTTGAGCACCTATAAAAAGTGAGAGAGATAGGAGCTGGAGAGATGGCTCAGCAGTTAAGAACAGTGTCTGCCCTTCCGGAGGTCCTGAGTTCAATTCCTAGCAACCACATGGTGGCTCATAGCATCTATAGTGAAATCTGGTTCCCTCTCTGGCCTGCAGGAACATGTGTAGGTGAAACACTGTATGTATATTAAAAAAAAAAACAACAAACGTTTAAAATGTGTGAGAGTCGTTTACCTGGAATGAGACCTTTTTTGCACAGTGTGGTGGTTGAATAGGTATGGCCCCCATAGACTCCTATGGTGGAATGCTTGGCCCATGGGAAATGGTTCTCTTAGGAGGCGGGGCCTTGTTGGAGGAGGTGTGTCACGTAGGAGCTGACTTTGAGGTCTCCTACGTTCGAGCTCCACCCAGTGTGGAATTCCTGTCTCCTGGCTGCATGTCGCCATGCATCCCACTGTGGTGAGAATGGTCTGAATTTCTGATACTATAAGCCAGCCCCAGTTAAATGTTTGCCTTTTTAAGAGTTGCTGTGGTCATGGTGTCTTCACAGCAAGGGAAATCCTAACTAAGACAGATAGTAAACCAACCGTAGGTCCTAAAAATCAAGACTCTGTCCACTTGCCAACTGTAAGCTCCTGTGTTAAAAACGAAAAGCAGCACCATTAGCCCAGGACTTGTCTTGACGTGTCGTTAAGTTTGAGAGAAAATGGCTGAGAGGATAATTAATGCCTAAAACTACATTAATTTGGTAGATTGATTTGCCACTTAATTTTATTTTACACTGATTCATTCACAAATGGAAATCAGCAATTAGACAATGCAAACTTTTGAACCATGGGAAGAAAGGTTGAAGAATATGAGAGAACACAAGTGAAACATTTTCCAGTCCATTTGAATGGCCTTCATTTCACATGAGTATATACGTGTCTCTAGCAGTGCGTTCAAAGTGCCAAACGTCGGGTTTTAACACACCCCACCTGGGAGAGCTGTCTCTCCCACTTGTATGTGTCTGTGTGACACAGATCTTGAAAACAGGGCAAGGATCTTCTTCAGCACCCACTACCCCTTGTCTTTGGCTCTCAGGTGAGGCAAGCATAGGTTCTTCTGGGCCTCCACCTCAGGAATGTGTGAACCAGATAGAGTCTGCTCTGCTGTTTTCCTGTATCTCTCTCCTTTGGCAGAAGCCAGGGTAAAGTGATTTGTTTCTCCCAGAATCAATAGCTTGGGGGACAAAAACTGGATAGGTTTCCTCTGCTTTCTTCTCTCCGTCCTCCATTCTGCACACTTGCCAAGCTCAGTGACTCTGCGATCTCTGCTTGGGCCTTCTACCATCACCATCAGTATGCCCACACCCTTCCGAAGTCACACTCTCTACTCAGGAAGAGTCAGAGACTCCTCTTATTATATTTGCATTCATTCGGTGTCGATATCTGGATCTGGAGGGAATCTGGCACCAGAGCTGTCTTTCCCATTGGTGAGCAGGAAAGCAAATGAAAGAAAAATGTGGATGAGCAAAGCCCAAGAAGCCAGAGAGGGGCTTCTGGGTAATCACACGGGAGCAAATGTTCAGATCATGGGTCGCTGAGAAATAGAGAAACTGAAGCAGCAGGTGAAGTTGGAGACAAAGGGAACTCGGTGTGATTCAAGACAAGACCCCAGGGCTTCCAGTGCTGTGCTAAGTGCTAGAGTTTATCCTTCGAAGACCTAGAGAGAGCTGAAGCAGAATGAGGCCAGGTGGGCCGGTTGCAGAGGGGATTGGAGGCCAGTTAGGGAATTCTTGGGTTAGAGGCCAAAAGGAAAGCATTTGGAAAACATAATGCTTGCCAGCCGAGGTAATTAGTGACTGTTTGCTACATGAGTAAAGTAATGGAAATGTGCAACGTGAGAGAAGATGTCAGAGACAAGGTTGGCAACATGGGGAGAGTTTAGAACGGGCCGAAGAGAGGCTGCTGTTGACTGTGTGACAGGATTTGTCCTCCTGGATGTGGGGTGGGAAAACAGTCAGCTACTAAAACTGGGAATCCCCACGTTTGTGATGAAAGTCTCTGTGAAGAGGCCTTAGGCAGGAAGTGAGAGGATTGGGAGAAGCTGGAATGGGTGGAACAATCAAGAAGGAAAAGTGATAGACGGTGATGTCAGTCGTTCAGGTAGATGGTGATGTCAGTCGTTCAGAGAGACAATGGTGTCAGTCATTCACATAGACAGTGATGTCAGCTATTCAGGTATATGGTGATGTCAGTTATTCAGAGAGATGGTGATGTCAGCTATTCAGATAAATGGTGATGTCAGTTATTCAGATAGACAATGATGTCAGCTATTCAGATAGATGGTGATGTCAGTTGTTCAGAGGGACAGTGGATTTAGCATAGAGAGGTTCCAGCCCTCTGTCTGTCATTCTATCCTTTAAACCCTCCCTCTGTGGGATAGTCCATCAATTCCCCTGTCTGTCCATCTGTTACTCCATCCTCTTATTGATTATGTAGTAGCATGTCCATCAGCTCCCCCCATTCATATATCCATCTGCCCAGCTGGTCTGCATTTACTGTGAGAGAATAAAAACCTGAAATCCCATGCACACTATAGAGAAGGAGGCCAACACACATTTTACATCAGGACATGGTAGTCTCTGGTCAGGGGCCCATGAAGTGCTTTAGGAGAACAGAGATAAGAACAGCCAACTTCAGACTTCCTGGAGAAGCCGCCTTGTCAAGTAGGTCAGGGGATGAGTTGCATGGAAGAGAACGGTGTGACAGAGAAGCCTAGGGCTACACTGAGAAAGGCGTAAGAAGTAAAGCACCACCCAGCCCTGAATGTTGATGAGGTCCGTCACTCGACTGCATGCTTCACTGCTGGGACCTCACTAACATGGCTGCCTTTGTGAACCACAGTGACAGGACCTCACTATCATGGTTGCCCTTATGAACCACAGTGATAGGATCTCACTAACATGGCTGCACTGATGAGACCTCACTTTTAGGACCTCACTAAGATGGCCTCACTGATGGGACCACAGTGACAGGACCTCACTAACCTGACCTCACTTATAAACTACAGTGAGAGGACCTCACAAACATGGCTGCAGTGATGGACCCACAGTTGGGACCTCACTAACGTGGCTGCACTGATGGGGCCCTCTATGGGACCTCAAGACCACTTTAGTCTCTGGTCATACCTGTGGCCTTATAGAGGGTGGCCAAGAGGACAACCAGACCACACAGCTTCTCTACACAGGATGTGGAGTCAACCCCAGCGTACTCACTCCAAATCCTGCTTTCTGTCACTAGCTGCAAAGGATTCTTTGTTTTCTGACAAGAATGCAGTGTTCCCATACCGTTTGGCCTTCCTATCTTTAGTTCCAGACAGACAGACTGATGGTCCTGAGTGCAGACACTCTGTGTGTTTCAGTAACTAAGACTGCCTCGGTTTTAAAGACTCTTCATAGCGCTTGGGACATAATGTCCATTAGAACCTCTTAGCATCATTTGAAAAGTAAACATGGCTTCCCAGGTAACACATGCTTATTAAGTTCTTGCTTTATCTTATTTCCTCCTGAGCACTCCACTTATTACAGAGTGGATACTCTGTGACAGCTTACTGACTCTGAAAGAGTTGTTTCCACAAATAGGAAAAAAACACGCTCTAAGACCACACCGATCTTTTAATGACTGTCATTAACTCCCTATTTACATGGGGCACACTCACTGAGGGTGTGTGACAGCCTGGGCCATGGACACTCAGGCTTGTCCTGTGTGATCCTTAAATCCCACTGCACTGCTATTGGAGTTATTGACTCACACTTAGCCAAGAGCAGTGCACATCAGGAAACTTGGTCATGCAACCTACGGTCTAGACGAAGTCTTTGCTGTCACAGGTTGACACCAGCTCTAAATAATCCATGCTTCTGTCCTACTCCTGGGACATACCAATAGGTTTGCGTTCCTAACCCTCCTGCCCCAAAGCCAGCCCATTCACCACAGAAGAGTTCTGTGCTAAATGGATCGTGTCTTAGTACCCAGCTAGGGAACAGCATGGTGGAGACAAGACCTTAGGATCTTTCATGACAGCACTGAAGGAAGAAGAAGTGAATGGGAAGGTCTCTGGGTCCATGGATTTCAAACCACCTTGTTTAAAGCTATGGGCAGAAGAGGGAGGCCATGTCTGATCCCCTTTGCTGCTCCAGTACTGTGGACTTTTCAAAGATGTTTGCCAGTGGGTTCCTGCACTCACGGGGATCACATCCCATCAAGCCTGTAAGCCAAACAGACACATTCTCTTCTTCCAAGATCCCTACCTGATTCCAGGGATGGGGCTTCCATCTTCCACAGCTTCTCTTCAAAGCTGTTTTACCCATGGAGCAAAGAACAGGAATAAGTGAGATTTCAGCTTAAGGGCCCTCCATCATCCTGACCCCGAGACAGGGGGAGGCATCCCCGTAGACTGCATGCTGTCTCCTAGTCTGAGAAGGTGGAGCTCTCTTAGCACAGTACTCCCTTCTTTTGGTCCTGCACAGTTGGTGGTTGATGTTGCCTATGCAGCCCATGACCTGAGGCATTCTCATCTTGTACCTGGTTGCCTCTTACAGTATCCTGTAAGCCAGAGGGAAGCATGCCATGTGTTTAATTAGCATCTACTGCTTGAGGAGAACCAGAGGAGGGCAAGGGTAGCCTGGGCAGTATGAACATTATACTCCAGAGCCAGCATGTCTTTGAGGTCTATCCCTGGAATCTTGCCTGAGCTTCCTGTGTGGTCTTTACTACTGCAGCCTTCTCTTAGGCCATCGTGGGACTGGTTCTCACACAGACTTGTCTTCCTGCTCCCAGCCCATCTCTTGTTTCCACCCCTCCAGGGTGTCCTGCCATTTTCGTTTCTATGGGGTATTTCCAACTCAGTGAATAAGAAACTTCTCTGTAATTTCCAAAGGTGATTAATTATGCATAAAATTTCACATGCAAAGAAAACAAGAATTTAAAAGAGCTATCAAAATGAAAAGCCCCAACACTCCACTGGAGTCTTGGGATTTTTTTTTCCTCTTCTATAATTGTCAGTGTAGAGAAAGTGAGGCAGGGCCTGAACTTCCACTCAGGTTAGGATATGGGCAGATTGAAGCCCAGTTTCCCTTCTATGGATGGGACCACCGACTCTGTCCTCACAAGCATGAGGCCAAAAGGAAGGAAACATATTGACTGGTGGCTGCCACAGAGCACAGCAATCTCGGTCGAATTTTCCTCTATTTTACCTTTTCTACCAAAATTTCCAGATTAACATTTCTGTCCTATAGCGACAGAGTGGGATGTTTCCAGAGGTCAGATTGCTAAACTTTAAATATCGCCCTCTTTCCCTTTTGGTATTTGGGCCTCCAGGAAGAGTGGGAACACAGAAGCAGAGGAGAAAAATCTAGAGGTGCTTCGGGTATGTGTCATTTTCAGAACATTTCTTGTAGAATATGTAGTATTTAACGTACACAGATACAGTCAGATTCATGTGAGTGGAGCTGGCCAAGAGACTGCTGGGCCCACAGTGGTGAGACTCACTATTGTGAGTGATGTGATGTGTAGGCAGCAGAGACAGGACTGGCAGCCTTGTGGGCCCTGTGAAAAACCTCCCTGACTGGAAGTGAGGAATTAACAAGTCAGGGACTCTCACCTCTGAAATGACTCAGTCTCATGAGGGGCAAAGGACCCTCGATGACTCAGGAGGAAGGAACCTACGCATTCCTCCCCCGACGGTTCCACACAGTGAGTCAGGCCATCATCCCACTGGGAAGCAAGCCACAACCAGGGACAGACTCGTATGTCACATAGGACTCAGGAGCCTGGGGACATCACTGTAGGAATGTGTGAATGTCAGCAGCAACTGAGTTTAGGGTATGGGTGAGCAACATTTTTCTGACATTTCCAGTGTGCCAAGCATTGTGCCCAGCTCTTTCCAGCAAAGTGGGAGTGGGAAGCTGGGATGTGAGATGTAAGTCATTTACATGTCACCCGTAGGGTGTGACTGGAATGTGAGCTCAGGAGGCCTGGTGGGCTGTGGGACCTGAGATCTTGAATCTATGCCACCTGCTGCTGGGCTAAAGGTGCCTGTCTTGTAAGCTACAGTGTGGCTGCCAGAAACACTGAGCAGGCATGAACTTGGATGCTGGAGGTAACTTGGTTTCTACTTTCTGTCTAAATTCTTTTCAAAGGAGAGTGTTTAGGATCCTTAGCATCTTGTCTCGACAGCTCCAGCACCTGTTGGAAACATTTCATTTCTCATTAAAATAGCAAATCTTCAGCCTTTTTTGGTTTAAGCTCTTTATACTCTTGAAAAAAAAAATCACTGAGAATCCCGGGGAGGGGGGTGTTTATATAGGTTAAATCTATTAATACTTCCCATATTACATCAAAGCTGAAGGAATGTTTACACACTAATGAGAAGCTCCATTTACATTTCACTTTAAAATAACATCAAGAGGCGCATCGTGTGTTGCTTTAAATAACAGTCTATTTTGTTAGAAGTAGCTCTCAAATAAAGCAACAGATCTATGTAGGGAAATGCATGGAGAAGTTTCACACCCTTCAAACCCTGGTGTGTAGCAGGAAGACCTTTGGGTGGCTCCTATTTTCAGTTTGTGGAATTTTCGCACCAAGCTCCTATTGCTTCTCTGAGAATAAGGACTTCATTTGCCTGGAGAAACAACCACACTGACCCCCACCCCACCCCACCACAAGGCTCCAGGAGATCAGTATGTTGCTCGAATTTCACTTTAAAGCACCACGATGGATGGATGGGGGGGCGGGAGCATGGTAATCTTGGCTTGAGGCTTAGGTTCATATAGACTGTCCTCAAGGTCTCTGAAGGAGACCGGAGGAGACAGTGTTGGTAGGTGTGCCTGCCCCATGCCTGGCCTGCTTGGCATGTTGGCAAGATGTGCCGAGGAGCTGTCTGGGAACACACTGGAGCCCTTTTGGGTGGAGTAAGGGTGGGGGTAAGACTGCTGGACTTCGCTGTCAGCCATGCTATGCTTGGGGGCTGCCAGGCAGGCTGCAGAACACGACTCTGCATGATGACCTACTGGAAGAAATGCCCTGTTGAAGACAGCACCTTCTTCAGTGGCTCTTCTTCCCAGAATGCTAGAGGATTTCAGCCCTGCACTGAGGTGTCAGGCTGGTGTTACAAATTCTGTGTGCAGAAACATTTGTTAAAAGCTTCCTTCTGAGGTTGGGGCTTGAGGTGGTGCTGCAGATAATCCTCCGGCTCAGAGTTCTGGCCGGAAGGTACATAAGTATACAGCTCTCTCTACTCTCTCGGCCAATTTTATTTTATTTTTTTAATTTAATTTCTTTTTCTTGCCACAGAGAATAAAAACGCTGCTAGGATAGTTGACCTGAGTCAACCTTAGAATTGGAAATTTCAGGTTCTTGTAATCACCCAGCAGTTGCTTACCTGGCTCCCTATAACAGCTTGAAGCTTCTCGGAACAGGGGTGTGGGTAGAGGAAATGCCTTCCCTGCCAGAACACTGCAGCAAAGGAGTCAGACAACAGGCTAGAAAACCTCTCTGCAGAAACAGGACAAAGGCCCAGAGATCAACCCCTTATTAGAACTTCAAGCCGAACCAGACTCAACTACAAATAAGGCCTGTGGCTGTGACATTTCCTGCTTGTTTGCTAGACTGGCTATTTTGTATGCTGTGGGTGGTGGTTGGTTCATTGGTGGGACATCAGATGCTTTCGAGGCTCAGAGGTGGGAGATGAGTGGGGTGTCCTCAGTACTGAGGAGACAGACAAAGACATGTGTCTATGCCACAGCAGAAGGCCTAGGGGATGGTTCTGGAATTCCTCAGGAGGGTCTCTGGTGTTCCAGCTTCAGCTCTGAAGCAGGAGGTCTGGTGTGGGACCAGAGGGTCTACAGTTGACAGGCCAGTGCTGCTACTGCTGCGGGTCTCGGGTTCGCACTTGGAGAGCTACTGATTAGGGAAATGCTGGCCGGGTGCCCTGAGCTGCTGGTCAATCCTCCTCTCCTAAAGATTGATTGAGAAGAAACATACCTAGATCAATGTTGCTGGGATCTGAGCCTTGGGGGAGGGAGCGGTGAGTTGGGAGGAGTGCATGCTACAGCTGGTGTGTGGATTGTCAAGCCAGTCGGACATGACGATAGGGAAGGCATTGAGGCCAAGAAGTTAGTCATGGGCAGGAGAACAAGTGGAAACCCCTCGCTGCCTTAAATGGAACTATGCGTGGGCTTTGGGACCTCACCAAGAAGGGCTATAAAGTCCGGTGACAGCTTCTTACTCATGGAGGACACTAATGTTTGTGTTAGTTGGCTGTGTGTACCTGTGACCAGAGTATCTGGGGGAACAGTTTCAAGGGAGAAGGCATGGATTTAGTCCACGGCTTGGGATCACTTCGATCGGTTTCTGGCCCTGTGGGGAGACAATATTATGGGGTGGGAACATGTGCCAGAATCCGTTCACTTCATGGTGGCCTGGATAGAGAGGGGACCTGGGACAAGATACAGCTTCTAAGGATACACCTCCAGTGACCCACTTACTCCATCTAAGCCACATCTCCTAAAGTTTCCAGAGCCCAAAATAGTCCCACCAACTAGGCACAATGGTTTCAAAACATGAGCCTTTGGGGAAGCACTTCATTTCAAAGCATAAAAATGTGGTAACCACAAACCTGCTTAGATCGTTTCAGAGTTAGCCCTACTGCCTGCCAAATCTGTAGCTCCATTTTGTACATATAGGAGGAGACAGTCAGTTGTCCATAGGTTGACCTTGGCCTGAAATATGGATGTAGTTGCCTGAGTTATAATTGAAAATGTATTTCCAAACAGAGGGCTCTAGGGCAGTTATTTAGAGAGAAGCCTTCCTTTCAACAATGACCTTCAGAGCAGTCTTTGTGCCCTGAGCTACTGGAAGGACAGCTGATGTGTTCTACTCTGTGCTTCCTGCTACTTCCTCTGTGTAGACACATCTTTGGTTGTCAGGAGGGAGTGGGGGTGGCTGGGCTGAGAAGGCCATCTACAGTGCATAAACCTGAGTGTCTGAGGATGCCACCGAATATTGTCTGACTGGGTTTCTGATACCAAGCTATGCAGAAGAGAGCCTGCCTGTCCTACCTAAGAGATAGATCAATTGCTCTTGTTCCCACAAGGACAGAAGGCAATGGCCTCAGGCACCTCCAGAACCCAGCAAGTTCCTTATCTCTTTGCCAAGTCTATACCCCTGTGAGTCTGAAACACCCTACCTGGTTTCTTTGGACTGTTCCCTCCTATGAAGGAAGTGTGGTACCTGCCACAATGTCTCTGGATGGTCAGAGTGGGTATGGGAAGAACCTCAGGGGAAGGAACAGCAGTATGTACATCCAGGACTCTTTTGATGTCACATTAGAGGCTATAATCCTGTTCACTGTCCTTGGAGGTGTCACAAGAGTATACCCTTTGCACAGAGATCAAGACATGAGTGGGTGAATTTCAGCAGTGAGGCAGTTAGAGTCTTATGCACTTTTCCTATGAGGCCTTATGCACTTTCCCATGGTACATGGTGCCTGTCCAGTCTGTGGACAGTCCACATATATGTCTTTCCTTCCTAGGGAGGTCCACACAGAAATGGGCCTTCAGCTAGCTGCCTCATGTCACTAGTCTTGGAGTGGTTCCTGCAGTGAGGGATGGTTGCTGTGGCTAGGGAACTCTACTGCCCAGAGCGATGCAGGCTTTGGAACTCCATACTGTTTGAGGTCTGTGATAACCTTAGGGATGACCAGTCCACAGCCTGTGGGGAGGGCTGCTGAGAGAGCTGGGCCCCAGACCCAGGTGACTTCTTCATAACACAGTGCCGCCAGGTTATAGTTGAGCCTTATTGTACCGTAACAACAAAATATTATATTTTATGTTTTCAACACCAAGCACCATTAAACTGAGCTCACTAATTCTGCCATTGCACTTTATTGGGCCTAGTAGAGATCACTAAAATACATTCAAATCAGATTTGAGCTTCACACGTGCAAAATTCATTTCAAAATGGAGGCAGAAATTCAAGAGCTGAAATGACAGAACAGGGAGTCAGGGCCACGTGGTGAGCGCACCAGGAGTGTATGGGCTTCATCTCCAAGTCTGGTTCTAACTCTAACCAGGTCCATGCCTGGTGTGATTGAGAGCCTTGCTGTGGATGAAGGCTAACTCAGCTATGAAGATTGTATGTCAAAATCTTTATGCTTATACACCACTAGGTATAGTGACAGGTTTTGAGTGAATGTGGCTGTTGTGAGCACAGTCTAGAACATTCCTGAATGAACGAGGCTGCTGTGAATACAGTCCGGAACATTCCTGTGAGTACAGTCTGCAGCAGTCCTGAGTGAATGAGGCTGCTGTGAGTACAGTCTGGGACAGCTGGGCTTGGGCTGATTTCTGCTCATCTGAGCCTGTTATGCCGATTGTACAAACCCAAGCCAGCTGTCGGAAGATTGATTAACAGGCAGTTGGAACTTAGATTTATTTGCTCACACATCCAGATATTTACTAAATACCCACTTTGTTCCGGTCATAGTTCTAAGTGCCAATACACTTTCTCATGGTGTTGGCAAGGCTTCCCTCTAAGTGGAGATCTACAACTGACAGAGCTGTTGTGAGCATCAAGGCTGAAGCTGGCACCCTGATGGAGGCCCAGAGACAGAAGAGCCTTGGTGGGAAGGCCTAGAAGAATCCCCTGACCCTGCATCAACCATTCACTACCTCAGCAAGCCAGGCAGAGAAGCTGAGGGAACCGTTTCTAGAAAATGGCTCGTATAAACCATGGGACTCATCTCCTTTGTCCTTGAGAAAAATGTTCTATATGCAGTTGTGAGAGCTATGTATAAAATGCAGAAACTGATATGGGTCGGGGTGCCACTACATGACATTAAGAAGAAGGCCCTGCTAAGAACAAGAGCTAAAGATTCCCCAGGAAGGGGAGTTATCTTCTGTTAGCAGGAGTGATTCATTCTCTCGATGCTCACCTCCATGAGTCCCTGCCTCCTGCACAATTGTGATATTCTCTGTGCTCGTCTTGGAAGGAAGATCTTAGAAAACAGCTGTTTGCTCAGCTCAGAGTCTGTTGACTCTAAAACAACTTGCCTGAAAGAAAAATGGCCTAGTGTATATTTACTGTTGAATATAATTTTCCTTAGGAAGTCTGCAAGCCCATTAACGATTAATGGGGGACCTTATTTTCATGTTTCTGTTTCAGGTTTGTTTATAGGAGTGCAGGTCGTTAGCTACTCAGGCATCCGCTTCTAGGGCTCCTCTGATGTGTCCCAAGAAAGTCCACAGCCCATGGAGCAGAGCTTGGGGCCCAGGCTGCACAGAGGTAGTTAGTGCTAGCCTTTGAGAGTCTGTGGAAGAGGGAAGGGCTTTGCCAATTATTAAAGTAAAGAGAGTGTGGGATTTGAATTTTTCCATCTTCTGGGAACCCAGAGAACCGAGGCTGACTGAAGGAAGCAGCCAGCATTCCGGATAATTTCTAGAATTGACTTGGTGTTCACAGAGAGTTCAGACAGACCCTTTGGCTGTAAGCATCATGATATTAAGTTACTGGTCTCTACACACCCTTCTGACATACTCAGCTCCCCTATTGATGAGCACAAGCCTGGAGGGCTGGTCTTCAGATCAGTGCTCAGTGACCAGGAGCTACAGGTAGGACTGTCCTTCCTGCTCCTGTATCTGGACTGTGGTCTCGTTGGCTTGAAGGATGCACTGATGTCCTACAGTGGAAGACATCAGGGACTTGCCAGAGAAATGCCCTTGAGCTCAACTGTAGGAGTGACCCTGGTGTCTGTTATGACCTTACTTAGTTTGCAGACTTTGAACACATGGAATTATATACCAAGTATTAGCAGATGAATTCTAGAAATATAGGGTTGGTCATCTGAACCCTAGCATTGCACAGAGGTCCGAAGGTCCATGTGGAGTCTTTGGGCTGGCCCAGGAAAGAGCTACAGAAACTGGTGCTCGTGGTTTTCTGCATAGGAAATCAGGAGCTGCTGTAAACAGGTGCAAGATGTCAGACGTGCCTAACCCTTCCTCCCCAGCTGATGGGTTTGCTGTCCTTCAACCTGAGTAACTAAACTGCACAGGAATTAGGGTTCTTGCTCCAAGTGTCATGGTTAGAAAGCAGCTGAATGGAAATAAAATTTCTAATTCATCAACCAATGTGATATTCAAAACTTCTGCTGTTTATGTAGCTTGGGGTGTTTGCTTAACATGTTAGCACAAACCTGGTGGCTTTAAACAACATGAATGTACCCTCTCACAAGTTGGCAGTGCAGCAGCTCACTGTGGCTGTATTGGGCTGTCTTTGGGGTACTTGGTGACCTGAGTTCTCTCTGCAAATCCATGTCTTGCTCTCATGTCTGGATTTCTTGATTCATAGGTCTGTCTGTCTGTCTGTCACGCTTGTCCTCATCATTACCATATCCTCTTCCTTTTCTCTCTTTTCTTTCACCCCCCCCCTTCTCAATATAAGATCTTACTGTGTAGCCCAGGCTAGCCTTGAATTTCAAGTCTTCCTGCCTCGGCTTGGTGAATTCTGGGGTTGCCAGCATACTCACTATACCTGGCTTCTACTCCATTTCCAAAGGCAGCAGGAACCTATGGAGTCTCTCTCGTAAGGCAGCCACTTTCGGCAAAGTCCCTTTCTCTGTCATAAGTGAGGTAGCATTCTTTCAGACTTCCAGGATTAGCATGTAGACAAAGTCAGGAATCGGGATGGACTATGGGTCAGTGTGATTGTTTGTATGTACTCAGCCCAGTGAGTGGAACTAGTAGAGCCGTGGCCCTGTAGAAGTGGGTGTGGCCTTGTAGAAGTGGGCGTGGCCCTGTAGAAGTGGGTGTGGCCCTGTAGAAGTGGGCGTGGCCTTGTTGAAGTGGGTGTGTCACTGTGGGCGTGGATTTTAAGACCCTCATCCAAGCTGCCTGGAGGTCAGTCTTCCACTAGCAGCCTTCAGATGAAGATGTAGAACTCTCAGCTCCTCCTGCACCATGCCTGCCTGGATGCTACCATGCTCCCACCTTGATGATAATGGACTGAATGTCTGAACCTGTAAACCAGCCCCAATAAATGTTGTCCTTTATAAGACTTGCCTTGGTCATGGTGTCTGCTCACAGCAGTAAAACTCTACCAAGACAGTCAGCGTGAATGCTTTCACATGTAGTCTTCTCACGGGTCTCCATCCAGTTTGGATTTTTTGTGAATTGCTAAGACTTTTCTTCCTAAGGATGCTCAAAAACTCAACTCTGTGTATGTAACTCTCACTGAGGCAGCAGGGCATGTGTGCATTCTGTATTCTTGTCTGTCTGTGTCTCTTAGTCCCTCACTAATACTTCCCTTGACTCCGCCGTATGGCAGCTACAGCTGAACCTATCTCAGACTTGTTTCCAAGGCAAGAGCGAACATAAAACATTAAATGAAGCCACCGTGCTCGACCTTTGCTGTCCAGAGTTCCTGAGCAGTTGATGATGTGAGGCTTGAGTTCCAAGGTGGATGTGAGACTGCTTCTGAAACTTTCCCCTTGAAGACACAAGGGCCTGCTGAATTCTACGGGATGGAAATTCACACCATGTTGAAGGTCTGGAGCCTTACAGTGTAGCTCTACTGGTGAGAGATTGGTTGAACATCTAGACCTCCCCCACCCCTCTGTAGCCAAATTGTCACAAAACTGATTTATTAATTTTCCCTGCAGAAATATCAAGGGCTTAAGAGCTAAGACTTGCTCTAAAGGGTTTTAACATGTTTGTCACCTGTGGTTATCCCGGCAGACAATGGTTGGGTGACTGAGAGCAGCATATGATTGTTTCATCAGCCAGAAAGCCTTCAATTTCTCTGCTTCTTCAATTCCTTCTCTTAAAAACAAGCACCGAAAAGCTAGATTTTCTGCGCTAATAGACATACTGTGGCAGGGGCAATACAAACAACTCAATTTGACTTGGAGATGCAGCGCAGGGCTGTCTGCACGCTCTCTGTGCTTCTGCTATTGTCTACAATTTTTTTATCTTGCAAGTATTAGTTTGTGCATTGGGAGGAATTGTCTGCGGGTAGTAGAGGAGGGAGCCCCTGCCGAAGGGCAAATCTGGGATACCAGGCCAGAGGCTACTGAAAGCCCCTTCCTGGTTGGGATGGATTAGCTTGCCAGTACCCATAACTTACTTTGCAAAATTGCCAACGAGAGAGTAGCTGTCCAGCTACATCAGCCACCTGGTGGACGTTGACTGATGGCTGTCACTGTGCATGCAAGGTGGCTTCAGGAGGCATGCCAGAATTGATAGATCGGATGCTGCCTGGACTTCCCTCAGAGGCCACTGCAGTGTGATGTGACCTGAATGGATAACAATAAGGTTGCATCGCCCTGCAGCCTGGCTTGTCAGCTCCACCTGGACAGCTTCCAACAACAGGAGACGTGGGGGGAACTGCAAGATGCCCCTGCGATGTCTGATCTCTGTCCTCCAGCTAGGCTCTGTAGAAAGCCCTGGAGGTTGGACATGGACTCTGGTGAGGGCAGCCTGGACCCATGTGCCCTTGCCCTTGAGACTTGCTGAGGACCTCTACAAGGAAGCTTGAGGGGCAGGAAGGACCGGGATATCCCCATGTTTTAATCAATGTATTGAAGCTTCTAAAATGCCATGATAGAGGTGATGAAGAATTGGGGACAGGGGTTGAGAACAACTTAACCACACAGGCCTTCCTGATTCAGGAAGCAAAGTGCAGGGATGTCTCAGAGGCTGTTGGATCCAGTAGTCAACACACAGTCACGGTGGATGACTTACCTCTACTGAATCAGTTCCAGATGTAATAATCGTACTGTGAATGACAACTCAGGGTAGAGGCTGATGAGCTCGAGGTGCATGAAGCTTTTGCCTTTGCAGCAGAGGTGAGTGCATCTGCTCCAGGACCACAGAGAAGATAAGCTACATGCTCAGCCCTCGGGCTTGCTCCTAGGCAGCAGGTGGACTTAGGCTCAGTACTGCAGTTCAGTTCTACAGCCTGCCTCCAGCCTTGGCTCCAGGAAGCTGGTGTGGAGGAAGAGAGACAACACCTCCTGCAGAATGTATTGAATACAGGCCCAGACTTTCTGAAAGATCCTTTCCAGATGTGCACTCCAGTAGGCTGCCTGAGCACAATCACTAAGGTAATTTTCTAAAAACAGAAGGAGGAAAAATCTGTTTTGTGTCACTCCATCAGACAATTATATCCCAGGACTCCAGCACTGTCCTTCCCAGGCTAATATTAGGAGCGCTGTTTTTCAAGATGTTTTCATTCTGCATGAGCTATTAGGAGCAGTACTGAACTTACTGATACTTAGCCATTGAAAACTATGCCTTTTCTCTCACATCTCTTCCATAAAGCAGCTTTATTTGAAATATCTTCATCCTATATGTTCTTATGACTGAGAGGTCACAGGGAACTCTATAAAGTTCTTGGCTTTCAGACTTCTCAGTTTTCTTTTGGTCGAAGTTGATGCCTCTGGGTTCACATATGTAGGTAGGCTGTTGTGTATATGTAGCGTAAGGTCTGTGGAGGAAAGGTGTGTTTCTGCACTTGGGCTTGCTGTACATTTTTTTTGTTTTTGAAGAGTTATTTGTTTATTATATGTATATGAGTACACTGTCACTGTCTTCAGACACACCAGAAGAGGGCAGCGTAACTCATTATAGATGGTTGTGAGCCACCATGTGGTTGCTGGGAACTGAACTCAGGACCTCTGGAAGAGCAACCAGTGTTCTTACCCACTGAGCCATCTTTCCAGCCCTTGCTGTATGTTCTTATGGAGAACATTTTGCACTTGGGTTGTCTGGGAACTCGGAGAAGGATGAAGTGATGAGGACAGAGTATATTGAGCGGCAGGTGTCAGGAGGAATTCTGGGTAACTGCCGTTAACTCTCTCAGGATCCACATAAGATGGCTTCATGGCAATGGCCCTGTCTTCCAAGTGAAGAAAAAAATGAGATTGGGAGAAGTCCAGCAGCAGGCTAAGGGATCAGAGAGGGATTGTGGAGCACAGCGATGTTCCTTCAACAGAAGGCACTCATTGGAAAGCTTCTATAGGCCAAGCGATCTGAGCCAAGTTCAGGACTTGGAAGGCCGAATGTTTAAAGCTTTCCAGAAAATCTCCAGTCTTCCCCTCCCCCCTCTCCTTAGGTTCTCAGGTAGCCCAGTCTGGCCTCAAAGTCACTATGAAGCTGAAGATGATCTTGAACTCCTGATCTTCCTGCCTCCATGTCCCATGTGCTAGGATCGTGGACATGTACCACTACAACTGGTTTTATACTGGGGGTCAAAGCCAGGGTTCCAAGTATGCCAGACAAGCATTTTTACCAGGTGTACTGGACAGTTTTGTGTGTCAACTTGACACAAGCTGGAGTTATCTCAGAGTAAGGAGCCTCCCTTGAGGAAATGCCTCCATGAATTCCAGCTGTAAGGCATTTTCTCAATTAGTGATCAAGTGAAGAGGGTCTGCCCATTGTGGGTGGTGCCATCCCTGGGCTGGTAGTCCTGAGTTTATAAGAAAGCAATCTGAACAAGCCAGGGAAAGCAAGCCAGTAAGTAACATCCCTCTGTGGCCTCTGTATCAGCTCCTGCTTGCTGACCTGCTTGAGTCCCTGTCCTGACTTCCTTTGGTGATGAACAGCTATGTGGAAGTGTAAGCTGAATAAACCCTTTCCTCCCCAACTTGCATCTTGGTCATGATGTCTGTGAAGGAATAGAAACCCTTACTAAGACAGAAGATTTCATTAGATAATCAAGTCCTTCAATACTACATGGATTCTGGTAGGGTCCAAAGAACCAAAGGAGAGACTGATTCATAGACAGGGTCACGTTTTCTTATGTGCATGTCCTGCCTCTACATACTCCTTCACAATATCCCACTGCCACCTCTATGGCAAGGAAACATGAGGTCAAAGCATGAAGAGCAAGTTCAGGCTAGATGGCTTCACGACCCCAGGGGAAGGAAATCTGCACTGCAGATTTCTACAGACACAGGAGAATTCCCTCTCCAAAGTATGCCACCTGTGGCCACCCGCTCTGGGACGCCGAGCGGGTACTCCACCTCTGTTGCCTTGTGAGCAGGATGAGGAGCCCTTAAGAGAACTCTTCTTCCATACCCTCGAAGGAAACCAGGCGTCGTGACACTAAAATCATAGTTAATTACAGAAAGGGACTTAGATGACAAGAACAGAAACACTGGAAGCACAAAAAGTAGTTTGTGTTTGTTGTAGGCAGCCTTGTGTCTCACAGGCTGCATTTCTTAGGTTCGTAGAAGGAAACCCTGAGGCTAAAATGTTAAGCATCGTACTTGGCCTCTGTGATTAGTAAGGGATCCGTTCAGGATCAGAGTTCTTCACCCAGGCTCAACACCACCAGCCACAAGGCTCTCATCCACGGGGATTGTCCCAGAAAATCAGTTAGAGGTTACAGTAATCTGGGAGGAGTTAACACCAGCCTTGCCGATACATGTTTGCTTAGGCTTCATAGCATCATTTTTCCTAAAAGTTACCGCAAAAAGTAGGCAAATGGTCCCCCTGCCCACTGTCCGAAGACAATCTGCTGTTCAAGGGGATGCTTCAAGACTTGTTATGGCCATGTCTCTTTGGAACAGCAGCAGCGTGTTCCTTTAATATGCTTTTTTCTGCATCAACCACCTTTTTTTGTTTTCCAGGTTTCCTGAGAGGCTCATGGCACTTGCCAGCCCTTTCTTCTTCTTTGAGGGTGGGTTTTTGTTTCTGTGTCCGAGGGCGACACATTCTACATTACTGTCTATTCATTTCATTTTCATTTTCTCAGAGAAAAACAATCAGCGCTCATCACTGCTGTAGTCATGGAGATTTCATGTCTCCAGAAGAAATCCAACCGTGGAGTGTCTTTGTTAGTCCATGCTGGACATTTGCAGGTCCTTGTTTAGATCACAGTACTCCAGGCAGGGAAGCCACTGAAACCAATTACAGCATGATTCATAACCCAGGGTCAGTGGGGGAGGTTTTTGCGTGAGTGGTATCCAAGAGAGCTATGCATACAGTAGGCGCTCAAGTGGTGGATGGTTGCTGGGCTAAGAGTCAGTGATCCAACCACCTATCTAAATTTGACTTCTCAAGATGCAGGTACTTGGAAGAAGCACAGGTGCAAACCCACCCTGTCTTTCTCACCACATCAGTATTTTCTGATGAGTTATCCTCACTTTGAGCCTTTCTGTAGCCTGCCAGCTCCTTTCTGCTTATTGACCGCCACCATTTTGACACGTTCTCTTCTTTTATATCTCTCCCTGACCCTGAGTGCTTTGCTGTGATTCTCCTAGAGCAAACACACACACGCACACGCACACGCACACACTCACTGACCTCAGCTACATGCTGTGTGCACCATTACTGCTTAAGCGGTGTGGGTACCCACAGATCCTAAGCAAATCTTTGCTGAACAGCTAAAAGATCTGAGCAAGTCTTTCTAATACACATCTGGTCATGTAGATGTGTCAGTTTAAAGTCCTCTGGTAGCTCCCATGCCTTTAGGACAAAATCTAAACATTGAATATTTTCCCGCCCAGCCTCACCTGCATCCCATAACCTCCCCATCCTTGCTGAAATGCTTAGCACAGCTCCTGGCAAGTTGTGCGCTTAGTGTAGTGGTTGAGGGTCCTCTGGTGCTGGAGCTGGATGGATTGTGGCCATGCCCCAGCCCTGTAACTTGGAAGGGTCCACACTGACCTCTTCTCTGTCTCAGGGTCCTCTTCTAGGTATTGGGGTCCATGCTACCAGTTAGTAAGTTGAATACATGACTACATATTGAACACATAAACGGGCACGCAGCACGTGCAAACCCTTCATAACGGTTACCCTGGAATTACAGTAAATATGATGCTGGCCACACCCTCTTTTGCCTTTCCCTGACAAGTGTGCCCCTCCTTCTGTCTCAGTCCCGACAGCATGACTTCTCTGAAGCCATTGCAGCTATGGGTTGAAAGCATTTGCAGGGGAGTTAGTGTGTAGTTTTAAAATTCAGGTTCTGTGGTTCCCTGGTTTCTTCGAGAACGAAGACTTATTTTTCTTAAGCATAAAATTAAGATTAGGGTATACGGTGAGAGGCAGGGAGATGGTGGAGAGGCAGTGTGTGAGAGAAATGAACCCAAACCAAGTGTTATGAAATATCGCAGGGAAACCTGTTACTTTGCATGCTAATTAAAACATTAAAAAATAAATAAAGTCAAAACTTAAAACAACAAAGTATCTACCTTCTCAGAGTTGCCGGGGAAAAAACTAGGTCATTTGTAAAGCTGTTTATTATATCCTTCATTTATCTTTGGTTTTACTTTTCTTAGCATGCTCTCTGAATAGCTTTCAAGGACTTGCTGTTCTCCCAGTGATTAGGAAGTAGAGGCAGGGGGATTGAACTTAAGGAAGTGGAGGCAGGGGGATCAAGAGTTCAAGGTCATTCTTAACTACATATCCAGTTGAGACCAGCCTGGGCTACGTAAGACCATGTCTCAAATCAACAAAATGAACAAGAACATAGCCAAGGTGTTTTCTTAACCCTTTACTTGTTTCTTACGGCTTCTGGGCAGATAAAGACAAGGGCTTTCTCATTGTTATATCAGCCGCACCAAGACCGTAGCGTTAGTCTCTGAGCTGGAACTGTTCGGTGGCTTGACCCGTGCACCTGACCCCTGGCACTCAACACCTGAGGTCTTTGCGGTCTGTGACGGGGAGAGATGTTACAGAGGAATAATTCATCGTCTTTCTTTGGAAAATACTGACGGGCTGTAGCTGGCTCCACGATGCTTTAGTTGGCGAGTAAAAGTCTAGCCCAGAGTGTCAAGATTGGACAGCCAAGATCCAACCCAGGCGTTAGCCATAGGATCGGCCACATCATCTTGTTCTTCACCATGGTGCTCGTTTATCATCCAAGAGCAGCCTGCTTTATAGCATTTGGCGATCACCACAGGATTAATACTCCTGTGGTGGTGTTTACAAAATTCTACTGTAATGTCAGGTGGCTCCCACAATTCCTCACAGTCCCTACCTACCCACAGTGATCTGCCTCCAGCACACTACTGTATGGAACTCTTGCTTAGTCTTCCATTCTGTATAATGGAAGTCTCATCATATGACCGCCTTGTCTCCAAGTGTGAGTGTGAGGAACAGGTGTGGAGCAACTCCTGATAGAACCAGAAATGTGGGTGCTGTAACATCGACCTTGCACGCACCTGGATTCCGAAACTCTTTGCCCACGATGCTGGTCTTGTTACTAGGGACGCGGAGGCTCCCTTTGGGGATTGTTGGTCTCACTAACAAAAGCAAATTCGGAAGGAAGCTTGAGGACAACCTTATTTGAGTTTGAGAGGAAATGACACAGCTAGGTTGAAGATCCTGGCCGCTGCCTGGAGAAAAGACGGAGTTAAGTTAGACAAGGGATATATCTAAAGTTCAAAGGACTCCCAAGAGTAGAAGGGGGAGTGAGCTGAGAAAAGATCCCCCAAACCACCATCCGTGCACTGACTGTGTGGTCTTTAATTGTCCCACACCTGTATTCCATAGCTGCTCTTTGGGCACATGCTAGGCTTGTTAGGTAATCCTGGGTAAGGGGGGGGGAGCTTTTTGTCTTTCTCTCAACACTGGTTGCTTTTTTCCCCCCCAAAGATTTATTTTTTATTTATATGAGTACACTGTCGCTGTCTTCACACCAGAAGAGGGCATCGGATCCCATTACAGATGGCTGTGAGCCACCATGTGGTTGCTGGGAATCGAACTCAGGACCTCTGGAAGAGTAGTCGGTGCTCTTAACCACTGAGCCATCTCTCCAGCCCGAACACTGGCTTCTTCTATGCTAACCTTACTGCTGCTTTCTTCCGTTCCCAAGCTATGCTCCACAGCCTTACTGGTCTTAGAGCTGTCTTCACTTGTGGTCCCCTCTCAATAAGCAGCGGTCGGGGGTCCCGATGTGTGTTTTGTTTGATTCTGCCAGTCACGTGTATACTTTCTGCTGTAGACTGACTCAATGAGCCTTTTATTCCAGGGTCTAGTTGTGAGTTAGTTCTGGGGTTATGAGTCTGGTAGTGTTTGCCTGGATGGAGGGACTGTCATTCACCCCACAGTGGTATCAGTTAACAGTATTCTCTAGAGACTCAAGACACATCCAAGAGCAGGTGGGCAGGAGGGGCCACCAGGTCAGGGCATTGTTCAGCCTGCCACCGCTACCATCCAGGGTCTGTGTAGAGCTGTCTGAGGTGGAGGTTAGCTCTGCCTAGTTAGAAACCATTAGCTCATCAACTTTCATGGCCAGAATTTTTTTTTCCCTGAAATTAACATTCCATCCAAGCTGAATGCCATTGGATCCAGTTGAGTAAGCTGGAGGTATCTTTAGGGATTTCCTACAGAAAAGAAATTCTTTGGCCAGACTGTAGAAATGCCCAGGTCTTGTGCCATTCTGAGTGTTTGGTAGAAGCTGCACAGTACTAGCAAAACCTCGGCTGTGTGTGTTCCAGGTTCACACAGGTTCAGTCTTGCAGAATGGGGGAGGGGTGGTCTGAGGAGCCACTTAGCTTACCCCTCGGCCCGGTCCAGAAGTGGCCGAGAGCTTTCTGAGGAGGTTTGGTGCTGTGTAGAGCACACGAAGCAGATCCCACCACCTGTGCCCAGACCCCTTGTGATGAGCCTGCCTCCTAGAACACAGAGTCCTTGCAGTGAGCTTTGACCACTGGCCAGCCTTCCAGTGCCTTCTCTAGTTAAAATAGTAGGAAAGGTTCTAGGCATAGTACCTCACATCTATAATCCTAGATTTGGGAGGCTGAGGCAGGAGGATTGCAAGTTTGAAGATAGCCTGTACTACATAGCAAGACTTTATCTCAGAAACAAAGCAAACACCCACAACCCCCAAAACCTGGAAGAAGTTGGGCCTTCCCAAAACTTTAACTCCCTACAGCCCAGCCCAACTCAGTGCAGCAAACTCAGGCCTGCGGCATTATAGCTCAAGCTAAGCAAATCACAGTTTCCCTCCTCATTGAAAGAGATAGGATGAGCCCTGGGCACATCAGCAGCCAACCAGAGTGAGCCATGAAAAACAGAGACAGGTGCCTGTTGTCTGCCTGTTGTCTCCCTCGTTGCTGGGTAACTTACTTCTCCAAGTTCACCGTGTTCTCCCATAGAAACATGGCCTCTAACTGCCAAGATGACTTCACCAGAGGCCACTTCTTATTCAGGATTTCTCCAACAATAGTCCCTGAAGATCTTAAAACAGCCCCATGGCCAAAACTAGCTGCCCTCTCCCTCCTCAGACCAGTGATCAATTGCTTCCTGATGATCCCACTCGCCTCTGGAGAGTTCTCGGAGCTCCTATAACCACATCTTGGCTAAAGGGCCCTGAAGACAAGGTATTGAGCCACAGGCATCTTTGCCCATGGAGAGCATCACCCACCCATTGTGGATTTCCCTTTGCTCCCAGAAAAACCAGCTCTTTATTGCGTGGGGTGAGGGAATGAGAAAAGACTCAGGAGACAGAAACATGCATATTGCAAGGCTCTAGGAATTATGGGAGCAGATGGGCTGTAGGATCCAATTTTGATGCCAGGAACATGTTTCTGTATAAAGTAAATATTTTCCCAGTGTGGATCTCCGGTGAGAGTGTAGAGAAGCATATTTCCTAAAGATGCAAATAAGTCTAGTCAGAAATAAATATTGAATGGAAACTTCAAAGCCTCTAGATTTCTCCAGCTTCAGACCCTGAAGATTTCTGTCCAAACAAGCAGACACACACAGGTAGATGAAGGTTGGGGGAAGGGTGGGTGGGGGAGACTTGAATAAAGGAAAGATATACCCATATATTAGTGTTCTCTCTCTCTCTCTCTCTCTCTCTCTCTCTCTCTCTCTCTCTCTCT
>JADRCH010000089.1:2848419-2876058 GCA_019843965.1 Rhynchomys soricoides
GAAGGAAGGAAGGAAGGAAGGAAGGAAGGAAGGAAGGAAGGAAGGAAGGAAGGGTGCCAGGGAAGGGAGAAGCTGGGTTAGTTATGGAGCCAGGAAGGCTACAGATTTTAAAGAAAGTAAAGCATCTCCGCTGGGGAACTGACCACGCAGAACAAAAGTAAGGGGGTGCATGTGTTTTAGAAGAGACCAAGTCAGACAAAGTTAATTGAATTTGGGAAGAAGGAACTTGGAAATCCAAGAAACTGTCTCCAAGAAACGGCCCCCTGGAAATGAACCCCCTGATACTGAGGAGCTCCTTGCCAATGTTATTCTTGGCCATTTGACTCCTGATGTGCGTGGGATTGTTTAGAATTATTTTCCTTGTAAATAACTGAAAGCAGAAACTGTATTTTCTAGTTTGGGAGGCTTGTGGCACTAGGCTAGCCATATGCTCAGTGTTCAGGAGAATAGTAAAATTAAATAACACTCCTTGGAGAGACATCCAGAAAGAGGCAGACTTACATCTGGGGTAAACAGGACTGGCAGGGAAAAAGGTGGTTGTCCTTTTGTACCAGGGACAGCTGAAGCTGCTCTCTCAGGGCTCCATCACAGTTGTCATTGGAGAAGGGACATTCAATGGAAGGTGAAAGAAATCACAGCTGTCACGCAGCCCTAGCTCGGTGGCATCCCAGCATCTGTGACAGGGTCATACATATCACCAGCAGGAAGACCCTCCCACCCAGAATGCCAACAAAGGCTAACAACCTCATCACCAGAATGCATCCAGTGAGAGTCTTTGGTTCCAGTAAGAGAGTGTGTAATGCAGAAGGCCCCAGTCACTCCGACTTTTTAAAAGGAAACCTGTGTTCCCACGTGAAATACCTCTAATAATCCTGCCCCAGTCCCTCCAGGTATGCCCCATTTCTGTGGTTCTAGCGAACAAGTGTACATGCCCTTCTTAAATTAGAATGGCAGAAATTATGGCGTTTCAGAAATAACAAAAGCAACTAAGACGTATGCCTTGTTTAAAAGGGTAAAACATTTAAAAAGAAAAAGAAAAAAAATAAAAAATAAAAAATAAAACCAGGACTGCTCCCAGGAGACAGAGTTAAGTCTCTGCAGATGGAGTCATTGTCGCTACTTCAGTCTGCCTCCTTCCAGGAGGGCATGCTCATTAACTCTCCTGTGAGCCGCCAAGGCGAGGTTCTGCCAGCATTTCTGTGAGATCATTCCCAGGCTTGGCAAACCGTATGTGTCTGAGGATGATGAAGTGGAGGGAACGGATGGATGGTAGATGGAGTGTGTTGTGCAGCCAAAGAGTATTTCTCTCTTGGGTCTGTATCTCTTCTCCGTGACTTTCTGAGCCAGTGGCTCCTAACTTCCCCACAAAGCTTGTCACATGCCAGGGATCCACTGTGGCATCAGAAGTGCAATAGCTTTGACCTCGCCCCTCTGTTCCCAGTGTCCCATGAATTAGACCTCACTGTAAGGTGCAAATGAAAGTTCTCGTGTTAAAAACGAGATTTGAGTTTTTTTTTAAAAAATGTAGTAGACCAGAAGGGTCAGGACAGTATGCCCTTGACCCCAGAAGAGTGTCCAAAAATTTGTAGTTGAACTCGTCCTCTGGATTTTTGCCCTCCTACTTCTTCTTCTTCCACAAAACCAACTAGAATCAGAAAGCTCTTGGCATCCGTGGGCATTGCCTGGTATGAGCCACCCAGGAGAAGACATTTGGACTGTATTAAATATAAATGCATTGTGTATTTCTCCCAGTGGAGAACTCAATGGAAAACCACAAGTCATAAGCAGGAAGGCCCACACGACATCTCTGTGGGAACATCCACATCTCCATTGTGGATCCATAGGCAGGACTTGATGGGGGAGCTCCCCTGTGTCTGTTTTGTTTTCTGTTTTCTTAGTTTTTCCTCTTTCCTTCCTTTCCTGTGTTCTTTCTTCTTCTTTTTTTCCAGACTTATTAGGAGACCCTGATAACTACACACCAGCAAACCCACTAAACACACCACCTCACATTAAACCAGATTGATATTCCTATTTGCTTATGCCATCCTGCGTCCAATTCCTAACAAACTAGGAGGAGTCCTAGCCCAAACCCCATCTTACTCTAGCATTCTTACCTCTACTTCACACTTCAAAGCAATGAAGCCTTATTTCCCACCCAATCACCCAAGTGCTTTACTGAATACTGGTAGCTCATCTCCTCGTGCTAACCTGAGTTGGAGGCCAACCAGTAGAACATCCATTTATTATTATTATTGGACAACTAGCCTCAATCTGTTATTTTTCTGTCATCCGAATCCTAATACCAATTTCAGGAATCATCGAAGACTTGTAAACCAAAAATGAAGACTAATCTTCTCAGGGCATCAAGAAGAAGGAATATCTCCCCACCATCAACACCCAAAGCTGATATTCTAATTAAACTGCTTCCTGACAGTACATACAATTACATAGTACAATAGAACATCTATGTATATCATACATTAAATTATTTACCCCTAGCATATAAGTATATAAATTAAATTAATGATATATGGCATTAACTAAATTTCAACTTTAAAATATCGTGAACACGAATATTAAACTCTGTATATTAATTAATGTTTTAATAGACATAACTGTGTTAATTGACATAACTGGTGTGTGTGGTGCTACAGATTGGACAAGTATCTAACAACTGAGCTACACCTGAATTTGATTTCCATTTCTTTCTACTGTGGACAACTTTATTTTAATCAGTTGAGAATCTAGGGAATGTCAGCCTCTTTATACACATTTGTGGACATTCAGGATGTGGTGACCTCACTGGAGGCATCTACAGTCACCCGTGTTACTCTAAAGAAGCCATTTACCTCTAAGGAAAGTGCATTAAAAGCATAAAAGAGTTCTTAAGATATGTGCACCCAGTACTCTCTATTTATGAAGATTAATGACATTTTCAAGAAAATGCAAGGGATTTGTCATCTCATAGATTCTAAGTTAATTCTCGACTTCTCCACGACATCCATACCATTTGTGCAGGAAGAAAAATACCCTAAATACAGCCCAAGGAGTTTGCTTATAATTTTTTAAGTAAATGTATAAATTATTTTATGTGCTCAAGATAAATTGCCAAGAAAATGTACCACTTAACATAATTCCCTGCCCAGCAACCACAGCGTTTGTGATTAGCTGTGACATTTCTACTGTCAGAGCAACATTTGTTTCCTTTTTGGGCCACAGAAATGTCTGTGTCAACACAGGAGGGCCTTGTCTTTTTCTTTCAGGCACAGTCATGACTCCCAACTACATAGACTCCAGCAGCCTCAGCGTGGCGCCTTGGTGTGACTGCAGCAACAGTGGCAATGACCTGGAAGACTGCTTGAAATTTCTGAATTTTTTTAAGGACAATACATGTCTCAGTGAGTTTTTTTAAAAATGAGATGAATGTCAATTCATTCGTGTTTTCCTCTTTGAGTGCAAGCTCTATCTGTCTGCTATGCCCTCCCTTTCCCTCCCTTCCTCCCTCCCTTTCCTGGTGGCTGGTGGACACTCGCTTCTTTTGGCACACTCAGTGACACAGCAGGGAGCCACACAAGTGATGAATTGGGTGCTGCCAAGACTGTGATCCCAAAGGCCTATGAGGACAAGAGAGTCAAATAACTGAGGGTGTATCATGTGGGAAAGAATGCCTCTACCCACAGATCAAATTCTGATCCTTGGCAGCCAGTGGAGAGTCCATTCTCAGATTCTGAAACCCTGGTAGGAATTTACAATGTGAAAAGCTCAATGGATTGCACAGACAGGCCTCTGAGACTCTGCAGGGAAAATTAGAGTGTTGAAGTCAACACCTCCTTACGTTGTCAGGGCTGGCTCGGATAGAAGCAATGAATCTATCCTGATAGGGGAATCTGGCCATGCAGCAGGGACACCCGGAGTGGGTTTTCTTGGAGTTGAGAGATGAGCCTTTGTGAGTAGGGTACTTCTCTTGAGGAACAGGTCTGGCTACTGCTGTGGTACTCTTTAGATAATTTGGAATCATCCTTGAAAAAGAAGCAGGGATGTACAGATGTGAACCATGGGCATCTGTCAGAAAAACTTAAAAAGCAGGACGCAAGGTCTTCTTGCCACATGGCTCCATGATAGTCGGCCATATTTGTTTGGATGACCCTCCAGCTGAGACATAGTTCATGTTGAAAGGGACAAGAACCCTAGCGGGATGCAAGTGTCACGTCCCCAGGATAGCCTAGTAAAAGAGTAGCATCCTCACAGTTCCTGAGTGATAGAGTTATGATCCAAAGCTTGGATCCTTATGCAGCATCCTGACTCCCAACGACCTTGTTCTTGACTGGTATTGAAGGACCAGTTGTCAGGAGTGACAAGCATCAAGGTTCAGCCATGCCCTTGAAGAACTTTGTCCTCCAGTGATTAATTCTGCAGGATTATATATGCTGACTGGGTTTTGAAGAATTAATTGGGTTTTGAAGTGATTTACTGACTATATGGAAAACATCTCATGGGCATTTCACTAAGATTTCCCCATCATGTCCTCCATGGAAAAGTAAAACCCAACTTGCTTGATCTGTGTTTCAAACAATGCAGCTGCAAAGCCTCACTTTGGTTTTTCTAAAAAAGCAAAATGGACTTTTGAGTTCTTAGGTAACATTGAACCCATACAATGAGCCATAAATACAGAGGCATTTGTGGGAACATTGGGTGTACCAGTGTTACCCTTGGACCTGTGGTTTGGGCTTTGTTTTATGCATCTTTTTTTTCCTCCTCACATCTTGTACACTTTTGTTGAGTACAAGTTTTATCAGAAATAAAGCAATAAAAACTTTGTTCCTCAGAGAGACGGTCAGGTTGTCCCCATTTGGCAGTATTTTGGTAAAGAGGAGAATAGTCCTTCCTATTAATGACCTTTAAATAAAAACAAACGTGAAAGCCAGCCAAAAGTTTTTATAATCATTCCATTCATTCCAGTTTGGATGGGGCACAGGGCTGCAAATGCAGTGTCTTACGAAGGGGCCTGGAGTAGAAGCTGTTACAGTTTCGTGAATGTGACTCGTGCATGGAAACCTCAGCCTACTTTCTTCTAGTTAGGCCAGGCTTCTCTCAGATTCCCCTACCAAGAGCACAGTTATAGTTGGTTGTTTGGTTATCGTTTGGGAATGGGAAATGGTCATCTTAAAGCCAAGTGCACGGCTGAGGTTTAGGGAAGAGAAAAGTCTAAGGGGAAAGGGGAAGAGAGGCATTTACCACTGCCCGTGTATAGTAGGTTTTGCCTTTTGGCCTTTCTAGTCAGAGTTCTGCTTGGGGATGTGGCTTTGGTCTTGGGTAGCTGTCACTGCTGTTCACAACCTTATGCTTAGTAAACAGAGCCATACCTGGAACTTAGTTATGTCAGGAACATTTCAGCGGATGAGCAAGAGAACAACTAAACTCAAAGGGACTTTGTCAACACCCCTGGGCAAGCAAGGGTGGTCTTCACATCAACACCCCTGGGCAAGCAAGGGTGGTCTTCACATCAACACCCCTGGGAAAACAAGGGTGGTCTACATAAATGACAGCTGTGTCTTGAGTCTCTAACAAGGAAAAGCAGAGCCATGAGTTCCTGTCCTGAGATCACTTAGAGAACCTGGGCTACAGGTTTGCCTTTCTCAAGGATCCATAAAGCACTTAAGCCACAGAGCCTAGCAAGAAGCACGAAGCTACATCTGCATTATTTGGAAGCTGTGTCTTACAGAGCCCCCACCCCTTCTCAATGTACAGTTGTGGAAAACAAGCTTCCAATTTTGCTAAATTCGAAGGATGACAATCTTGAAAAAAAGCGTCACTTCTGAGAGGAAGATTAGAGTTCAGTTACTCTGTCTTACATACCGAAAGTGCCAAGTAAGCGTCATGTATTAGCAATTTGCACTTTCAGGTCCCAAATGAAGGAGTTTGATTTCTTATACAATGAATATAAAATAAAATAAAAATTCCTAAATCCAGGGCAAATCCCCAAAGACCTGATTAAAAACTGTTTTTTATTCATTTTGTGAAGGGAACAACACACAACCAATTTACTCTTGCCATAAAAACAATCTAATCCCATGAAATTATAATAAGCTTTGAAAGTTTCACGTTTCAAACTTTTCATTTAGACAAGGCTGTGCCTATCTAATTATGTAGATTTGTTTGGAAGACTCGAAGCAGGAAGGAGAAAAATAATCATACTTAAATTTTCACTAGATATTGATGAGGGTTGGGGTAGATTTTTCTTCTAAAGAAAGTGGCTGCATTCTCCTGCCAAGTGAGGGTGAATGTTAGCATTGCCCAGCTTCAGGGCAAAGAAAAACCCACTGGTTAATTTCCAGTTGGTATAGAGTTCTAACACAGTGTAAGGATGTTTTATTTTCTTGGAAAATGATGTAGCTGTGATGCTACTTCTGAGTCTGAGGATAACATTCAAAGGGCTGACAGTACGTTCTTGCTGTGCTCATGGCAGAGTAAGTGTCTTGCTCAGTGTTTTAGCAGTAGTTTGATTTCTGAGCATCCGATCCAAGAGATTGGTTCTCAGCACCAGTTAGGTAGCTGTGTGGAGACATGAGTGGGGGGATGTGTGGGATGGGGGTGGGGGGTGAGGCAGTGGGGTGAGGTGGGAGAAGGGGGATGGGTAGGGTGGGGGTGAATGGGTCCATGGCGGGGGGGGGGGCACTGGTGACTGGGGTTATTCTGACACATCCAATGTTACAACCAGATTTACTCCTGTGCATCTTTGGCTGTGTGCATCCTGCTTGTTGTGCTTTGCTTGCCTCTGAAATGGGATTTCCTTTTGTTCCACCACAGAAAATGCAATTCAAGCCTTCGGCAATGGCTCGGATGTGACCATGTGGCAGCCAGCTCCCCCAGTTCAGACCACCACTGCCACCTCTACCACTGCCTTCCGGGTCAAGAACAAGCCTCTAGGGCCAGCAGGGTCTGAGAATGAGATCCCCACACACGTTTTACCACCTTGTGCAAATTTGCAGGTGAGAAGTGGGTCTTGGTTTCCTATCAGAGCTGGCTTCTGGGAGGACACATCCTCATTGTTCAGAAGGTGCCACTCAGATTTAAAGTTTTCAAAAAAAAAAAAAAAGGTTTTTGTGTACATGTATGTTCATAGGTATGATGTGGAAGCCCATGGGCTAAGCCTGTGTGTGGTGTAGACATCAGAGCACAACCTTGGTGTCAGCCTTCTTCCCTGTGTTTGAGACAGAGACTCTAGTTGGGTCCGTGTAAACCAGTGAGGTTTGGGATTGACCTGTCATATCTAAGGTTGATTGGTTCACATCTCTACCTCCTACCTCATAAGTGCACTGGGATTACCAGTGCATGCTACCTGTGTCTGGCTATACATGGGTTCTGGGAATATGCACTCAGGTCTTCTTGTGTGTAATGAACACATTAGTGCTTTACCCACTGAGCCATCTCTCCAGCCCAGATGTGCATCTGGAAGCTGTGATGTCTTCAAGTGAAGAGAAGGACAACCGTGGGACTGACTGACATTTACCGAGGACTTTAGTCAAATATCTGTGAAATGATGGGTCTGGACAAAAGGATCACTAAGTTTTTTGGGTTTTTTTGGGGGGGTTGTTTGTTTTGGCGGGGCGTGGTAGAGCTGAGTTGGCTATCTATATCTGTAGAGATTCTGTGTTCTTGATAAAGAAACAATGTATCAAATCGAGGGAGTTCTTGGCTTGTTGCTATTACGGCCATTTAAACCTCCATGGACTGTTTCACTACCTCTGAAGGTAAATCAGAGGCATTGTTACTAGCTTCTGTGTAGAGCCTCAGAAAGACTAGTTATTTGCAAGGGAAAAAAAGCAGAGGAAGAAGAAGAAAGAAAAAGCTTTTTCAGTACAAGAGTGCCATGGAAAACCTTGTATGTGCCCAGAGTCCAGTGACAGTGATCAAGAGACTTCCGGCAGACCAACCCAGATATGTCTGAGTAAAAGCAAAGTATAAACATGAAAGTTTCTGTCTCCAGGCCCAGGAAGTGCTCCAGTCACAGGAAAGGGAGTGCTCCAGTCACTGGGAGTGCTCCAGGCCCAGAGAGTGCTCCAGTCACTGGGAGTGCTCCAGGCCCAGGGAGTACTCCAGTCACTGGGAATGTTCCAGTCATAAAGAGTGCTCTAGGTCCAGGGAGTGCTCCTTCTGTCATTTCACTGAGGTCTCATTGTACTGAGTATTCAGCTACCAACAAGACATCAGCTCTTTGGAGGTTTTCAGGGGTTCCAATGCACTTGACTCTTCGGGTGCTCTCCTGATTTCTCACAGAGAAGGTCAGTTATGGTAACACAGTGGTCTGGCTCTTGCATCTGAGGACATAGGCTTCAGGAAAATGATGTTTCTGTTGATGTCTGCAGAGCTGGTGGATCACAGAAGCAGTGCTGAGAATCCAAGAATGTCACCTGCCCATGGTTGTTCCTGTATGCTGAGGGAAAAGGGAACCCCACAGTGGCTTCTGCCTTCTGCCATGCAGGGAAAGGGTTTTTTAGGGTATTTGCTGCTGTTCCAGTTGTTTCAGGGTTTTGAATGTCTTGACTGACCTTGAACCTGCTGGGTAGCTAAGGCTGATCTTGGACTTGTGTTCATTCCTCTGATTCTGGAGTGTTGGGTTGCAGACGTGTCAGCATGCCTCGTTTATGCAGAGCTGATAGTAGACCCCAGTGCGTTACTTTCAAGCATTTTGATGGGAGCTCAGTCTTACCACAAGAGTGCTTCTCCTTTGCCATGTCCCTGGCAAGGGTCAGCCTCCCGAGAGCTCTTAGAAGGAGGAGCTATTGTATGAATGCCTTCTTCATTGGCAAGTGCCCTTCTCCCTGGAAAACGTGGAGCAGTTTTCCCATCTAATGTGTATGACACCACCTTACACTCGGTGTCCTTCATCTGAGCTTTGGTCTCTCCGTCCTACTCCTTCTGGGTTCCTACTCCAACACTCTGCTTCAGACATACACCAGACACAGGGAGAAATTCAGATCATGCAGCTCAGCATCAAACCTGATGTCCTTTGGATTTCAGAACCACTTGTGAGCCCTTACCTTCTCTAGATCTCTGTCTGCGGAGACTGTCAGAGCTGGGAGGCCACACGGGGAGTGGGCAGTGGCATCTACTGCCCCATTTTGTAGCAGGGACCATGAGTTTGAAGGAAGAGAAGTGATTTGTTGAGTCTTCCGGCCTGGTGGAGGTAACCTAAAGTCAGAAGTGGCAAGGTCAGTCTCTTCTCTGTCATTGGCTCTGTTGCCTCTCCTTCCTGGTGCAGATACACAGTCGGTCTGCTTCAGACACGCACAGTCAGCCTGCTGCAGACACATACCGACCGTCAACCTGTGTTCTCTGTGTCTCCCATACTCAGTTGGCCTGTGTCAGTAAACACAACAGCCAGATGAATGGCAAGACCTTGCCGTCACAAGCTGACGAAGGTGATGAAGCCAGAGGTGCTTTCTGATCAGGAAGGGAGAGCTTGTGCTTCAGCAAAACCTGTGTCTGTATGTCCTGTACACATTTAGATACACAAAGGGTGACTCACATGCCACCGAAGGCTGTTAGTACGTTTCCTCCGACTTAAAAATGGCATAGGCATGAACATCCAAAAACTGAAACAAAAATCCACTTCTCAGTGAACGAAGCCTAATGGGCCAGATGCTGCTTGCCCAGTTTGGAAGGTCAAGTGAGGTAACCAGGTGACATCTCAGGTGAATACTAGAAACCATGGCATTCCGGTTCCCTCCTCTGTCAGCCATGAAACGTGTCCTGTGCTTTTCAATTCCTTTCCATGTCCAATCCTGGCTCCTAGCTTAGGTTCCTGTGATACACATCTCACCTCCAACACAGATATGCCCAGCCAACCCTCTCTGCCAGGAGGACTCTGTTGCACAGTTGCCCTGGCAACGCTGAGGCACACATGAGCTCCATTCCTTAGAAACCATGCCTTTCTGCTCCCTGTGTTAGCATAGGTGCTCTGCTTTGTAAATAGAGGGGCAAAACTAAAATTACAGCGTGAGGTTTACCTCCGGGCTGCCTCTGTTGACTCTTCCACTGAACGGACTGAAGAAATCAGATTGGCCAGAACTGAGGGTGGACATGTCTTTTCCTTGTGATACGCAGTGGAGTTTGGAAGCCTTTGGCATCTGAGAGAGGATGTCTCAGGGGTTTCACTTGAGGGGTTTACACCTGAGACACAGATGAGAGTATTAGCACTGTGGTCCTTGCAGATGTCCTTCTTTGTCCTGTGAGCATGAGCATTTCCTAGCTGCTAGAGCTCAGTCAGAGAGGGAGAAGGGATGCTCCAGAAGGGCATGCAAAAATGGCTCTCTCCATGACTGATGCTTAGTCAGTTGGTCACATGACTGGGCTGTTACAAGGGTGAATGGTGCTGCCTGGCTTTGTTCTGGGATGGGGGTCTGGGGGCAGGCTGAGAAGCAGTGGTGGGAGACAGAGCTGGAAGGTGGAGAGTAATGTTTTCCATAATCCCAAATACCTGGCCCCTCTGGCCCCTTTCTCCTCAGAGCACCCTTGTGGGGCAGACATGACAGACATCCTTTCCTTTCACACCTGAGGAAACTGAGGAGATAGATAGTGACTTAGCCTGAGATAATGGTGACTTGGTCCCAACCAGTGTCTTAGGCATGCTAGTCCCAAGGAGTGGGAGGAAGCAAAGGACAGGCAAGAAGAAGAGGACATTACCATAGGTCCTGCTGAAAGTCAGCACCAGGAGTGACGTGGCAAATCTAAGGCCCACACTTCTAGGGCTACTTCTCGCCTCCAGTCCAGGACACAGGGTAGGGAGAGTTTGCCAGTAAGAGTTTTGTAGCTGGATGACCTCTTTAGGGTGACCTACATGAAGAATGGCTGAAAGACAATTTGAGGCCATAGATTGGGGGTTGGCAGTGACAAGTGAAGGGCCTTCACCCTGAGAATATGGTCCCTCTGGCTGATTTAGGGCTCTGCTCAGCACAGGGCTCCCAGGAGGCTCATTCTCTGCATCTGCCTTTCCTTTGTGCCTGCCTGGCTGTAGATGAATTGCCATTTGCCAGGGGGTTCTAGAAATACCCTCGAATGGTGTTTGTCCCTGTCTGCCTGTGACATGACTCAGAATAGAACTGACTTAAACCAGCTTGGGATCCATTGGTAACAGATCTGGAGACAGTCAGAGACTCTGGCAGCCTTAAAGTTCACATCTCTTGAGAAGCGTCCTCTTGAAATATTTCTAAATATACAATAACATGAGAAGACTCTTGGGGACTGGAGAATCTGTCTTAACATTTGAGACAGACTCCCCCTTGGAAGGAAAGGAATAAGAATATGCATATTTTTTTTTCTCAAAAGTCTGCCTAGAAGTGTAATTATCAAGAAAGCAACATCAGATCCTCCTGAGGAATGGGTGTCTTCCGGCCTGGTGATCATGGGCTCATGGGGCGGCTGCTCTGGAAAGCTCTGCTTTTAAAAAAAGTTGATTGATTAGTATAAAATGTCAAGGAAATGTCCAAGTGCTGGCCCCCTGAGGTGATAAAATACCAGGTTTGGGGTAACCCGCCAAGCTCCCACGTCAGGATTAATTGGCATGCACATTAGTAACAAGCATGACGCAAGCTGTGCTATTGTTAGCCTCTCCCCTGACTTGTAGGAAATGCTCACATGAGAAGCAAAGAGACCTTAATAATTCTACCAATTACTTCATCATCTCTACACTTGAGTGGCCTGGCAGCTGGAAACACTCAGAGTATTTAAACCAAAGGAGAGTACTTGCCACTTCTTTAAAGTAGGTGTCCGTGGGGATGGAAGCGTATATTGGAAAGTCTTCTGTTTGGGATCACTCACTGCTTAGCTCCAAGGCTCCCAGTGAAGATCCCTTGGTGTGGTGTCTGGAAACCTCTAGGATCCATGTCTGACTGCAGTAATGTTGCTTTGGGTCTCTGTAGGGGAGAGGTTCCCAGGATTACTAAAATCCATGCCCTCTCTGTTTTGTGTGTGTGTGTGTGGGGGGTGTCTCACATTGTGTTCAAGGGCGCCCTTAAATTTGTGTTGCTCCACCAACCTCGGCCTTCCAAGTGCTGGAATTTTAGATGTGAGTAACCGTGCTGTAGTCAGGTTTCATTTCTGTATAGTCTTGTGTGCATGCCTGTTGCAGGGGTGCAAGTGTGTATGTGTAAGTGTGCATGTGTAGGCCAGAGGTCAAGTGTCATTCCTTAGGAAACCAACCCCCCACTGTGTTCTGAGACAGTGTGTCAGATTAGTTTGGTAAGTTGAGCTGGTTGTCAGTGAACTACAGTAGAGATTTGCCTGTTTCTACATGGCCAGCACTGGGTTACAAGTGTGTGCTGTTTACACACGTGTTCTTGATCAGACTCAAGCCCTCAGTGTTTGCACGGCGTGTGCTTTACACACTGAGCTATCTCTTCAGAAAACAGGGTTTTGTTTTGTTGTGATTTTCTCCTTGGGTTGGTTGACTACTCAGAGATGGTAGCCGTAGCAAGCTGACTCCACTAGAGGCTGGTCACTGCAGCCTTCCTACCCGGCCCTGGGCTTGAGATAGTGATACAGCATGTCAAGGAGCACGTAGTCAGTTCAGATCCAACAGGATGGATGCCGGCAATTGGCAACAGTGCAAGCCACCAAGTTAAGTTTCTGTGAGACAAATAAAGCACGTCTGGATGTGAGACATGGAAGGCCATCAAGTGTTCATCCAAGATTTGGGTCCCCTCCCCTCGTGCTTGAGAGAGCATTCTAGAAGGAGTTGGCAGAGCAGCTGCTGGGCTGTGACAGATGTGAGTCTGTCCACAGGGCGCGTTTCTGTAAGGATGATTCCTGCCCAGACTCAGCTCCCCTGCTGCCCCTGCACCCTGAAACAGGTGCACCTCTCAGTTGTCTCTCATTGTCAGAGCTCATAAGCCCTAAGTGGCTCTCAGCAGGGAAACTCAGCTCCCTCTGTGCCCAAGAAGATGGAGAAGCACAGAGTGGGGCTGTGAGATCATGGGATCTGAATCTAGGTCCATGCTTCCTGGTCTCCTTACATAGCTTGGTCTCCCTGCATAGCCTGGTCTCCCTTCCTTCTAGCCCAAAGGCAGAGTCAAATTGCACTTCAGCTTAGACTCTGATAGGAAGTTACCCGATGACTTGGAGGAATGGAGGGAAGATGGTCAATTTAATTCTTCCATGTTATCCTTGAGAATATTAAATACGATCTATATTTAGAAGGCTCTCCTCCCTCTTCTGCTGCAGTACCTCATGAGATCCACACAAAGTCCATTTGTTCCAGATAGGACCAGACCAGTCCAAAACTGATTTTGAAACTTCCCGGCAGGAAGGTGATTATCTAAAGCTGTGACATACCCAGGGCTCTGCTGGTTGTGACCAAGTGCAAATTTTTAAGTGTCGAGTTTTCAAAGGAGAGCTGCCAATGGGTGTTCTGTAAATCATTTGTGCCGGCAGACTGACCCCATTATGTCAGCTAATCCTGGAAATACAGGAGGTAAATTTAAATCTTCGAGCATGAAGCACTTAATCAATATTCTAAATGTTTTTCTTGCAATTTATGCTTGCAGAGCAACGGGGTGCTCTGGCGTCCTGTTAATCTTCCATCAGTGAAGAGACACTCATGAGAGAGGCCAGGGTGGTAGGGTTTTGTTGGAGATGCCTGGTGAGAAGACAACTCTAGGGTAGAGAGGAAGAAGGCTCATTTCTACCCTAGGTCTGTCTGGGGACAGGACATTCAAACCTCTGAGTTCACCCCTGGAGTTGGCCCCAGGCACTTCTCTTGCCTCTCCTTTAAGCATTCTGGACAGCCTAGGAGTTATTTGGCTGGGAGGAGTCAGACCTGTGGAGTTGTGCCGGCCTGAATAAGAATAGTGGCTACCTGCCTCCCTTTTATTTTGTGTCATGAACCCTGTTCCTTAACCTCTCTGAATTTCTACTGTCAAACACAACCCATGTTTTGAGTTTCTTTTAATTAGGGAATGGTCCAAGTGTACACAGGGCCAACCAAACCCCTGGCACTTGGAAAGTGCTGTACTCTCATCAGGGTGTATGCTGTACCTTAAAGATGTCTTGGGGATGCTGAAGCTGCAAAGGAGAATCTGTCCCAAAGATGCTGGAGGGGACAACAATGGAAAAGAATATTGAAGCTCTTTAGGTTTTGATCTCTTACTTTGTTAGTTTTTTAACTAAATGTCACCCGACATTCCCTACTAAGGGGTAGGATGCTTTTTGTACTTCAGGCCAAGAAGGAATAGAAACCCAAAGCAGAAAGACCCAGGTCTTTCTTGAGGGATTAGAACTGCTCCCAATTCCATCTTGCTACCTTAGATAATTATCTCAGGAGCTCTATCCTGACAGTCTGCTCCCTGGAACTACCATGTGAGCCAGAGCCCAGCCAGCATGGTTAGGAGAGTGGGTCTGTCTGCCAAGGGCCTCCTCGATGAACTTCTAACCAATGTTGACAGGGGAACAGATGACACAGTCGTCACCAGCAAATGCTCTTAGTTGAAGAAAAGGTGGTGATCAAGAACCAACCCTGTCACTCAGATTCACAGCCCAGGACTGGAGCTGTTCCCATATCTATACATCACTGGTCATATCTGGGATTATGATGTATTTATAACCTCATTTATAAATAGTCATCCACGACAACTCTTAACAGCGTATGTGCAATCAAGAGTTTAATGCAGTGGTTCAAGCTTGTAATCCCAGCTCTGGGGAGGCAGAACCAGGCAGAACTCTGGGGCCTACTGGTCAACCATCCTAACCTACTTGGTCCTTCAGACCAGTGAGGACCTTGTCTCAAAAAGAAAACAGATGGCAGCTTGAGAAACAACACACAAGATTGACCTCTGTCCTCCACATGAACATACATACATGTGACTGTTCACCTCCACACACATGTGCAACCCACTCCCACACCCCTCACATGCATGCACATATATGTACATACAAATACATTAAAATTAAGAGTGGAGCAAAGAACAGTTGCATGGGTATTCCATCCTGTTACAGTCTGGTGTTAATAAGGCAGAGGACTGGGCTGGAGAGATGGCTCAGCGGTTAAGAGCACTGACTGCTCTGCCAGAGATCCTGAGTTCAATTCCCAGCAACCACACGGTGGCTCACAGCCATCTGTAATGGGATCCGATGCCCTCTTCTGGTGGGTCTGAAGAGAGTGACAGTGTTCTCACATAAAATAAACAAATAAAGCAGAGTACATATAACACTATCCATGAATAAGCCACAGAGTAGCCCTTGAGTTCAGTAATTCAGATAAGACTGAGGAGCATATAGCATTGTCCAGGAGAGGAGGTACACTAGCTTAATATCTCCTCTATGCATTCAGCATGCCTGTTCTGTATCACCTAAATCAGAGGACTTTAAACATTTCACTTCTGCTAACATTATTCATCACTATAGATTAAATCAGTCCCTAAATTCTTGTTGAACATCTGGCAGATTGGCTGTGTCAGTATGGCTCGTAAACCAGCATAAAGAAAAGTAATGGTGACCGTTCCCATGCCAACTGGCGTACCACAACACAACTCAATCTCAACACTACCACCAGTAGCTCGTGGCAGACCAGAGGCTCCATCAAGGCTGGCCTCTTGTTAGATGCCAACTGCATTTCTGGGCTCTCCTCCCACATGCAGTCTGACCAGCTAGTTACAGATTCAGGCATTTGCAGGAAGCTCCAAGTGCTGGCCACTAGAATGATTCATAGAACTCAGCAGATGGCAATACTTAATAGCTTTGTTGTAAATGATACAAATCAGGACATGGCTGTGTGAATAAGGTCAGAGAGGGCTTCCGTAGGGGCCGTCTATGGATTCCCTCCCTTGTAGATGTAAGTACATTTTATTGTTTTGTCACACGAATGCACTTACTAGTCAGGAAGCTCCATGCAGCCCAGTGACTGATGTTTCTATTGTTGTTGCATTAAGTAGGCATAGGAACTGAGTCACTGAGCCCACCCTCCACAAGACTGAACATGGTCTTCAGACCTTCCCAAATATTCGCTGGAAGTCAGGTCAGTTTGACCTCCCTTGGCTCAAAGCTCCACCCCTCAGAACCCAAGGCTGGCTTTTCCAGTGACCAGCATTCATCTTGAAGTAGCTCATCACCACACTCAGGCACGGTCCATGGGGCTGGTGAATAAAAGCATTGTCAAGACATTGGAAGGATCCAGAGGAACAAAGCCAATCAAATCCTTTCTTAGGCAAAAATACCATATCCGGGGATTGTTCTAAAGTGGAGCTGCAGACTTAGAGACACCCTGCCAAACTTTGTATAGGGAACTGGAGTTGAAAATGGTCCTGGGCTCCTCCCTTCAGTGTCTTCTAGCCATGAGAACCAGGGCGGGTTGCTTATCCTCTCTGCTTCAGTTTCTTGTGATGTGGGCAAGATGGTGGAAGAGCCTCCTGTGGTATTGATCTGTGGTATTGATAGGATATACTGTATTCTGTCTTTATGGTTTACTCAGAGATGTGATAACCTCAGAGTTTAAACTGTGAGCATTTCTATTGGTTGTAAGTGGCTTCAGGGAGCTATCAACACTTGTCAGTGTGTAACGCTGTCAACACAGAAATCCTTGACTGCCTTTATCCCCCCCTTACTAAAATGAACTGCTCCCAAGGGTCAAACATCGCTGATTCTCAGGGGGAAGGAAGGTCTGATCTTGGTGGCCTGTGCAGGTTTGTATGCATAAACTCAATAATTGACAGGAAAAGATGAGACCTTGTCATAGCCTCTAGTCCTGTACTTCATAGGACATCAGTATTTCTCCTGGAATTCTTTGCTGGATAAGAGCTGCACATCCCTAGGGCAACCTGAGGAATTTCATTCAGAATTATTTAGGGACCTCACAGAGGTGAATTAGCCAGTTCTCCTGGGTCAGGCTTACTCAGTGTTGGTACTCTAGGTATTTTGGTCTGAATAATTGTGGGATACTTAGTATCATTTCAAAAGCACCTTTTCCCCCATTTTGACACCATAAAGTTTCCCCCAAGCTTGCCAGATATCCCCTTGCAGGATAAAGCTAACTTTTGCTCAGAATCACTACCCAACAAGAAGAGCACCTCAGAATCCCCTTACCCTGCCCCTAGTCTGTGTGGTAGGGATCCCCTTTGTGGTGTAGACAGTAGTGAACCCGGGGGCTGTGGCAGCTGCTGCTGCCCCTAGTCTCTGTGAGATACTGTACAGAACGCTGCCAATGGAGCATGAGCAACAGACATCAGGTTCACAATTCAGGCAGAGGTGATTGAGTTCCCAGTGAAGACATTCTTTTGAGGTGGCTGCCTTCTTCCCCAGTTCTCATGAGAAAGGCATAAGCCCTACCTTGGGATCACACCTTAGAACTCATCAGTGTAGTCACTTGCCAAACTCCTTTCCTCTTTGTGCTGTCTCGGTAGCACCAGGGTTAAAATGTGAGGACTAGAGATGAGACCTCCAGTCCCTATCACTGCCAACATCGCACCTTTGGAAATTATGATTTTCTCAAAACAGCACTTGCCCCCAAGTGAAACCTGGCATTGGCACTACATTGATACTGACCTTAGGCTGCCATTGGCACTGCATTGATACTGACCTTAGGCTTGAGCGCTTTCTTACCATTTAGTGAGGTACAGGAGCCCATGGTGCTCTGGGACCTTACTGCACTTTCTTCCAAGTGATGTTTGTGACCTTGCAGCACACTGTATAAATACCCTGCAAAGGACATCTCAGAGGAGACTTTTGACATAGGATGCAGTGCATGACTTTTGACGTAAGACCTAAGTAAGATGGCCTGGAGAATGGGAGTTTCAGAAGAGTTGGAGTTAAGGTCATTTTAAAGCTTCATATGATGGTTTGTATATGCTAGGCCCAGGGAGTAGCACTATTAGAAGGTGTGGCCCTGTTGGAGTAGGTGTGTCACTGTGGGTGTGGGGCTTTAAGACACTCATCCTAGCTGCCTGGAAGCCAGTCTTAACCCAGCAGCCTTCAGATGAAGATGTAGCATTCTCAGCTCCTCCTGCATCATACCTGCCTGGATGCTGCCATGCTCCTGCCTTGATGATAATGGACTGAACCTCTGAACCTGTAAGCCAGCCCCAATTAAATAATGTCCTAACTAAGACACTGTGTGACAGAGCTGCCAGTGTTGTGTCCTTAGAAGTTCTCAATTCCTGGACACTAAGGCCTTGTCTTTAAGGCAGTACCCTTGGGCTGTGCAGTATTGGTGGTATTGGCATCTTATGTTTCTCTTTGCTATGACAAAGACACCTGACAAGAAGCAAGTTCAGGAGGGAGTGTTCGCTTAGAGATGGAGGGATACAGTCCATCCTGGAGAGGGAGGCATGACAGCAGGAACCCGAGGCAGCTGGTCACACTGCATCTGCAGCCAGGAACCAGAGGGGTGTGAACATCAGTTCTTAGCTCACTCTCTACTTATCAGGTCCCAGCCCACAAGATGGTGTTGCCCATAGTTAAAGTGGCTTTTCCCACCCTGGTTAACCTGATCTAGATGACCCTTTACAGATATGCCCTGGATCTTCCCCAATATAGATAAGCCCTCACAGGTGCACTCAGAGGTCTGTCCCCTATGTAAATCTGAGAAGTTGACAGTATTAACCTTCACACTAGGTTTCCATCTTTCTATCATTTCTGTGGAATGTAACCTGACTTCGACAGCTCAGTGTTATTTTTGTCCTGTTTTTTAAACAATGTCTTCGGTATACCCAACATTTCCCACACATTAATTCTTATGTTCCCTGATCTGGAAGCTATGACACAATGCTAGGATCATAGACACCTGGCCTATTTATTGACTTCCTGACTCCCGAGAGGCCTTGCAACTTTGCTGTGGACCAAGTTGCCAAGTGGTTCCAGGATCTACAAGGTGGGCCCAGGTCCTCACAGGAAGGAGGCTGCTAGGATGGTTGGTCTTGATCATCCTCTTTCTAGGTGCCAGCAGAAGAGCTCAGAGGAAGCTGAATCCCAGAATCAACCCAATTAGCCCTGGGAGGAAAGCGGCTGTCATAAAAATGCTTTCTGACACAACTGCTTTATGGAGTGTTTCCAAAGTCCTTGAACCAAGAGAGGGCTTGCGTTAGAGCTCACAATCGAGTAGTATTCCGTTAAGACTGCTGAAGAATCCAGAGACCCTAAATGGCGTTTGATTTGTGTGTGTAAGCCCAAATGGCAAGCAAGCTGTAAAAAACTCCCTCAAACAGGAGCTGGATCTTGAGGCCAGGCTTCCTGGCAGGGAAATATACATACCCCTGTAGGTTAAATGGTGCTTGTGCAAATGTCCCAGTGACTGAGCAATTGGAATAGAAGGTAGGAAGGGAGATGGAGGGAGGGGGAGAGGGAAGAAGGAAGGATGGACAGACCTCCATTATGGGACAATATTAAGGACATCACAATCCTTGCCTAAATCCCTGAGGTCCTACTAAGTATCACGTGAGCAGCCTTTCCACTCTGAGGCTCTGGTTCCTGGAGGGGACGTTGGAACATGCACCTGTGTAGAAGACAAGCTGTCCCAGCCAGCCTGCAGATCAGGTGCTGGGCTGCCTCTAGGCAACAGCTGTTATCAGATTGTGGGCTTGTAAAAACGTAATTCAGGTAATGATTTCTTTGTGATTGGCATGTTTGTACTGTAGCAAGCTTAGGTTCAGCATATTGTTAGAATACATAATGTTGTAAAGATTGTTTCATCAGCAGTAAAGGGTTTTTGTAATTCATTTAAAAAGTTGTAATGGACTTCAGCATCTTCAGTATTGTTAATAATACGGCATTTTATAGCTGGCTGTAAAATTTCAGATTACAGTTTTTGCGATTGTGCGATTCTTTTTTATAGTTTAATAATTGTTCAAATGAAGGAGGGTGTAAGGGTCCTTAAAACCAATTTAATGACTCAGAAAAATAGCTTCTATCAGAATCTGTTGCACACCTTTAATGAGCCCAGATGTTCTATTTCCCCTTTCGACAGAGACCTATTTCTCTCAGCTAGATGCCTGACCCATTAAGCACACAGAGTGCGGTAACTCCGGGCACACTTTCTCTTCTCTTTCTCTCCCCTCTTTTTTCTCTAATCTCCTGCAAATAGAGTAAACCCTATTGGTTGAGTGAGCATGGGTGAGCAGCCAGCATTAATACAGTAAGTAACTCTAGGCCAGGTCCACCAGCAGGGCCTTGTGGCACACACCATGCAGAAACAGGGCCCTTGAGTACTGTGTGGCGCTTGGGCTGACTCCCTCTGCTTCGGATCCCTGTCTGTGTTTCATCGAAATGGTTCTTGCCAGAGTACATCCCTTGTAGCAGGGTTCTTTCATGTCTGGGGTACAGTCCAGGGATCCGAGGTAGTAGTTCCTCCCTGCTTGGGTGGGATCTGGAGTAGTTTGTAGTTCGTTACTGTTTGGGTTTATGATGGGGTTAGATAGCTGTACTTACTCATCCTGTGGCCTGTGGAGACTTCAGGTAATACTTCCATTCATTATCCTGAAGACCGAAATGTTGGGAGCCGCCTGAGCACCCACATCCGCCATTACAAGATGGCGCCTACATTCGGCCGAGGACAAGTTGTAAACAGGCTAGTGCGCATGCACCTGGTAATTTTCCACTTCAGAATCTCAGCCTCTCTCGTGGCGGCATCTGGCCTGGTGTGCGGGAGCCAATGGGGAAGCTCCATGTCCCAGGCAAGCGCTGTCACCCATATAAAGGGCGGGTGTTCTATTGTTCTGAGTCTCCACTCGTGGCAAGCTTATGCTCTCCCTCTCAAGAGGCATTAAAGCTTTACTGCAGAAGGATCCTATGTGTGCCGCGTCGTTCTTGCTGGCGAGACCGTAGCGCGGGACACCGAAAGGCATCTTTTAAATCTTTTGAATATGTATGTTTTGCCGGTGTGTATGCCTGTGCACTGTGTGCTTGCAGTGCCTGTGGGGGTTTGATCTTCTGGTACTGGAGTTTACAGATAGTTCTGAGCCTTTTTGCAGGTTTTGGAATTCAGTTCAGATCCTCTGGAAGAGCAGTAAATACTCTCGTAACCACTGAGCATCTCTCCTGTCTCTGTAACATGGTTTAGGCTAATTTCTCTTAAGCAACAAAATAACAGCAGTGAGTGTGCTGAGGCCTGGCAAAGGGTCATGCAAACCATAGGGAGATGTTCGCTCTCCAAAGTGCTTTTGTAAGCTAGAGGCGGTTCTGAGTTGGAGTCATCCTTGGGGAAGATGATGCTGAAGGGGGCGGCACTACAAGGAAATCAGAGTGTCCCATAGACCAAGATGAAGAGTCTTTTGATCGCCTTGATCCTAGGACTTGTCATCTCTCCTGTGGGCATAGACAGCCTCACTGCCTAGGAAGGCTGGGGTAATTAAACAGATCAGCATCCCCCAGCTCCAGTGAGGGTTTTCTGTGGCTGTTTTCTCTTTCCTGATTGGTCCTTGTTGACCGTGAGCTAGGAGGAGCCCAAGCAGATGGGACACCAAGATTCATCTGTAAAGCAAAGTTGAGCTTTATGAAGCAGGTCTGCACCCTGTAGGCGTGGCCTTGTTTATGTTTACTTTGTCTTCTACTTAGTGTTGTTTAAAACCACTCATTTCAAAAACCCGAAAAGGGATCTTTGAAGACTGTCCCCCATGTTAAGACATTCAGGAAAGAGCCATTAGTCTACCTAGGCATGTGGTCCAGAGGGCAGTGTGGCCAAGCCCATCAGAAGGACAGTAATTCAGCCTTGGACAATTGCTTAACCCAATTGCGGTGTAATAACCATGCTTAATAAAAAGCAGTAGGATGTCTGCCTTATCGTGACCATAAATATGCTCTCTTGTTCTGGGTAACCTATGAGAATACCTCTGAGCACACTTAGGTCACTTACTATAAATAAATCCATTTTCTTGAATTCCCTCCCGACCTTTCATCCTTAGGACTTCTAACCATCCGAGCCTCCCTGAACAATAGGCTGCACAGAACTGGAACGGTGGGCCTCACCATGGAGAGAGCTTCTCTAAACCCCTGCGTTCCCTCTCCATTGCCTCTCTTATTGCAGGCCCTAGAGGAGCCATATTATAGAGGACACTATCTATAGGGGAAACTCAGAAATTGGGCAACGACCGATACCCAATTTCTGAGGGATACTGAGGGAGTTTCCCCCCAAATTGTTGTCCTTCCGTCTGCCTCTCAATAGCAGGGACCTCCGAGATGGTTCAAGGACTTCAAGACTCCATAGGTCTTCAAGAGAGCAAATGCCACTCAGTCTCTCCTGACCGTTGGCTTCTCCAGGCAGCCATGTTTGCAGGCACTGTTCCTGGTATTTGGATTCAGGATTGAGAGGTCCCCTTTATGCCTTGTCCCTGCCTGAGTTAGCTCTGTCCCTGTTGGCTGTGGGACCAAGATCACTATTGTACCTGTAGTAATTGACTTCATCTGTCAGCAGGAAAGAAAGATCTACTTCTAAGGTTTCAAATGAGGATTATTTGAACCGACAGGCAGGGGTTTGACCTGGAGCCAATATTCAAGGGTGCTGAGTTCCAAAATAAGTGTGTTCAGATTTCTGTGTGGCCACTCCAGGCTGTAGAAACAACTTTTCTGAACCCCAGTGTCCAGCTCGTACAGAACAGAGGTACCTGCCTGTACCAGGTAATCGCAGGTGGAGGTTCTTAGCAGTAGGATCAATCAGGGTCATCATCGTCATTTTAAGCTGCTTGGTTTTCCTGTATTTTCGGAATATTTTTCTCTGCTGAAGTGCAATAATTTTTTAAAAATTTAAAATAGGATTTTTCTTATTTATCAATAATTTTGCAGCACTAAGCATGCACCTTCTTCTAAACAGAGGGTGAGTGAAGTGTCTGCCTGCTTGGTCTCGAGACAGTAGATATTTTTTTAATTAATTTCTTTATATATGTATCAAACCCTCCTTAGCACCGTAAGTCATGAGACCATTATGGGTCTGCACTCAGCTGCACATAAATGCACCAGAGAATGAGAGGCTTAATAAAATACCCTCTGATTCGATAAGGCTGTGTGTCCGGTGAGACGGGCTGCATGCACTTTCCATTGAGGGTAGCTATGAATCTTTCCATTGCTCTTACGGATTTGCATTTCCAAGTGCCTATGTTTAGAAAATAGATGTTTAGTTTGAGGATTGTCCCTCCTTCTTGCCTTATACCTTTGTTGGGAATGTTTGCACTGCAGAATGGCTTCTCTCCCCCGGCAGACACTCCCCCCACCCTGCACTAAAATGTCTTTCACACATTGTTTAGCATCATTGTTAATTGGGCATAATTTCCTAAACCGCCGCTCATAATTGCTTCTTGTCTGAATATTTTACTAATCAAGCAAGCTAACCATGAATGAAAGCACAACAGTTCTGTGGTCTGTTTTGCAGCCCATGTTTGCCCCAACATGGAGGAAAGCAAAGCAGACATAAAATGATCCTGTGGAATTTTAAAACCAAGAAGAAAGCCTAGCTCTGGCGGCATCCCATGGAGCTTCAGGCCACAGTCTATATGATGCTTCTCACCATCATGCCATTAGTGTCGAATTACAGCCGTGGGCTTTGAGCACCCTTTCATGGGTAGGAGACTGATGGAGAGGCCCGAGGGATGGCTCAGCTAATGGGGAGTGTTGACATGTCTTTCTGGATATATGTCTGTCTCGTGTCTCTTTCATGGCATCCATTTTTAAAATCTTAAGGATGATCACGAAGCACTTCTCTTTCATATAATGTTCACGGAAACCAAATTAGACTCAAGAGTTTGCATTTTCTGTTATTCTATTCTAACCATGATGTCTTGTCTCAATCCAAGACTGTCCAGAGAACAAAGAGAGGCAATGTCACTAGCAACTTCCACAGAACTTCACAGGGCTGAAGAGATGGCTCAGTGGGTAATGTACTTGACACCCAGCATGAGGGCCTGGATCCCTAGCACTCATATAAAAGCCAGTGGCTTGTCTCTAACCTCTGCAGTGGAGGCTGGAGGAGGGGGAGGGGAGGCTGGCCCACAGACCTGGTGATTTTCAGGTGCAGTGAGAGACTCTGTTGCAAGATATAAAATGGAAAGCAACTAACTTAACCTAATGCCAACCTCGTGCACACACACATGCACGCTCACATGCATACACATGCATCCATTCATTTCCCAGCCTGAGTTCTTTTTACTGTACTTTACCTATCAAGCCCGCAGTAGGTCCAGCTTCTGAGCTGTGGGGGAAGCCATCCTAACTGACTTTCCCTTAGTCCTCACAGAAGCTGACCTGCCCTTTCATAAACTCACTCATGTGCAAAGCCACCGAATGTTCCAAGCCTGTTCTGATCGGAACCCTAGTGCCCTTTGTCCTGCTTGGTGGAATCATGAGCTTCCAACACTGCCTGTGTCTGCTCCCAGTCCTTTGGTGAGGATGCTGTTTATTTCAGGAACATGCAGGTGAACAGAATCACAAAAGGCAATAATCGATTTAAGAAAAACTGAGTTGAGTACATGAGGAAAAGGCAGATTTCCTTTATAAACTATTGCCTGTGGGTTAGTGAGGAACAAGATAATTATAATAGTCTGCAAAAGGGATAGAATGGGTAATAGATAGTTCCTCCGTGGGTGTCAAACGCACGCTCCCCCATTTTAAAGCAACTGGAACTGGAGGCAGGGAATGTGGCATGTTTGATAGGGTTGGTGAAATGTTTGCGTAGCACACAGGAAGAAGCCCTGTTCTCCACCCTCATTGTGTGAAGTCTCACCATCAGGCGTGGTGTCTCTCACCTGGAATACCAGCGCTTGAGAGCTGGAGACAGGAGGACCAGAGGTTCAAAATCATCCTCAGCTACTGAGCAAGTTTGAAGCCACCTTGGGCTACAGGAGATCCTGGCTCTTAAGAGTAAATGAATAAAATAGAAAAAGAAATTTAAACCGCAGGGGTTGTTGGTCTTGGTTTATCAGTGTGGCTTGTGTTAAACAGAAACCAGAGAATTCTGTTCAGTGGACTTGTCTTATAAAGGAAAAAGAAAGTGCCCTTGTTCAGTACAGATGCCTGCTAAGCCATGACCAAGGGTGGTGGATTTTCCAGGGTTGAGTTACAGGCCATTGTGTGTGGGTTCTGGGAACAGAACTCAGGTCCACAGTGAGAACAGTGCATTCTCTTAGCTTCTGAGACAGCCCTCTGGCCTGCAGCACTTAGGTTTTAACAGAGTTGACTATGCCTGTCTTGGATGAGCTTCCCCTTTCTGTTCTCTCTGGTCAAGGATGCAAGCTTGTGCTTTAGCTGTAGCAGGAGCACAGGGCAACTCTGACTTAGGCTGGTGTCGGAAGCTAAGACCCTCCAGACTCCAGACTTTGTTTCCGTGTCAGCAATAAGGCTATGGTGCATAGCACAAGTCAAACTCCCTTTTACTTCACCGGCACTTGTTATCGGGAACCTCATCCAAACAGAGTATACTGGGTCTGAGTCAGGCCTGCTCCAGGTAAGGAAGTCACCCCATTGTCTTTCCTCACCCAACCTTATAACCAGGCTTGGCTTGCTCAGCCGACAAAGCCTGCCGCCCTGAGTCTTCAGTAGCCTGCACTAGGTCTTTGGAAACCAGTACTGAGTGGAGACCATTTCCCAGGCCTTCTAAGCGTTTCTTACAATGAGAGCCTTTGGCTGAGCTTCAGGCAACCCTGAAGTGTGTTCTGGGACAGGAGGTCAAGGTGAACTGTGCTGTCTCCATGGTAGGAATGGTAAGCGTGACCATAGTTAACCCTTTAAGCAGAGGCTCCCAGTCCACTGGGCTCACTTCTCAGTCCCTTCCTTCTTCCTGACAGAACTGAACTGGAAGGGAAAGGGTCCCTTCCCTGCTAAGCGTAGTCTCCAAAAGACAAATGGCCAGGCCTGGAAGCGCTGAGCAGGCCTTCTTTATGTGTTCACTTGTTTTGCAAAGCCGGACATTACTGCAAATTATTCGAGCCGGTGGCTGCATGCAGTTGTTACCAAGTTTGTAGGGATGGTGAGTTTCAAAAGAGACAGTGAGAGAGATGTTAGAAAGGCTGGCCAACTGCTTGTGACCAGATTGGCAATAAAAACCTCTTCAGTTCTCCCAAAAGTCAGAAGCAAAAAAATCCGAAAACTGCAGCATAAAAAAGCCTTAGAGAGTAAAAGTCTTGAGAACCCCGTAGCCTAGAGGGGACTCACCCCAGGGCTGCTGCTGTCCTCAGTTTTCTTTTTACATGCAGAAGTTCATCTGGTCAGATGCACATCAGGTACACAGTAGACTCACTGTGTGACAAGGACTAACCATAAAAGTACATCACCAGGTGAGTCTGTGATTCAGGTACCGTTCGAGACGTGCGTGGGGCCTGTGTAGCAAGTTAGCCTGCTCAGTTTCTTTTGGGATTAGGTACACTCCCTTCTCTGTCTGTTTGGTCTCACAAAAGAAAGTCAAACATGCCTATTTAAGCTTGGACTTTCACATCTCAACTCCTTCAGAAAGACTTCTTGTAGTGGCTTCCCCCAACCGGAGTCCCATTGATGCTGCAGAAGAGGCTCCTATGCTAAGGAGCTGGTATTGACAAGTGTGATAGATACAGCCAGGTACTTATCGAGAGCAAAGTTGATTGTGTTTTACAGCCTGTGTGCTTCCCTGTTTATTGCTTGTTCTGTCATTAAGCAAACAGGTTCCTAATATAGCAAATCTCTCTAATCAGTAAAGCAGGGGAGAAAGGAACCAGAGCACATTAATTATGACTGTTTGGCTGTAGCCTGGACAGTCTGTTGCTATTGGATTGGGAGCTTCTTCTGGTTTTATTTCCTGGAGTTAGAGCAGAGGAGAACAGAGAAATGTTCCGTGCCCTGCTGGCTGACAGCTGCCTAAAAACCCGAGATTAAACACTGGCTTCTCCACAGAGATGGAGTCCTGGGGCAGCAAAGACCAGGCTATGCATGGCCGCTCTTTTAAGTTTCCAATCCCATAAACAGACCAGGCATGCTGCTCACAAACCTGAGCTGTCCCCAAAGTCCTGCAGAGCCTATGGTGGGCAGAAACAGGTGGGGACTCTGCTGCCAGCTATAAATTGCATGTGTGCCCATGTGTTCTGCACTAGAGTGCTATTGGCACCCAGACTGGCTTTGCAAATGCTGATGGCTGTGGTAAAAGGCAGAGAGGCCACTGTGACTCCAGGTACCAGAGGTTAACAGCATCTAATGCATTTATTAACCCTCTGGTGCCAGGGTCTGGTGAGGTCTGGCCTCCCAATTACAGAGCCCTGGAAATTCTATTATGTGACATGCCTGGATTTGTTGATTACCACCAGGGACAATTTTGTAACAGCTGCTGGAGGGACAAAGCTTATGGAGACTCTAAAGGGCAAGTTTCTGGGCTGTTGTTTTCTAGAATGTAAGGAAGGCTTTCCCAGCATCCACTAGCCTTTCTTAACCCTTGGGATGAAAACTGCAAGATACTGCATCTTGACGGTGACATTTCACACAAAGCAGAGTCAGGAGCCTTCGCCCAAACCATGGACCAGGAATTAACTGATAGGAAACACACTTTCATAAAAGGCATTAAATAATTCTTTTTTTCCAGCCTCTGTAATAAATGTTCAAATTAACAATTATAAACCAGAATAGACTTTCCTTTTCTTCCTATCTTTAGAGACATATCCACTGTGTGTACCATTGTTGTTAGGTAGCAGGGGACCACAGCAGGCACTCACACCC
>JADRCH010000089.1:2876458-2899681 GCA_019843965.1 Rhynchomys soricoides
GTGTGTGTGTGTGTGTGTGTGTGTCTTTTAGCTTCCTTGATTCCCATCTCAGTTTTCAGCAAATGAGATAAGTCTTACTAGGCAATCACTCAACAGTTGTTGAAATGGGGGACACCCTGCCATTTTACATTTGAATTTATCACAACTGACTAGCAAGACTGATGGTTTAATGATTTTTTTAAAAAATATGTATATATATTCAGGGTGAAAATCATCAAAACTTAGAAATAACAGGTTTCTAGGGCTTGTAGAATGGGCTTTCAGGCCTATGTTTTCTTAAGGGGAGGTCATTGGGACTCATTGCAAGATTCCTAAGCTTGCAGCCAGCCTCTGTTCACATCTGTGAGTCTCGTTCTGCCCCTCTGCCTCCCAATCACATGTGGCATGGGTACTAGACAACACCTGGTCTGTAGCTAATTCCAGGGTCTGCATACACCCTTTGGCCTGTATCTTCTCAGTGAGGGATTTAAAACATCTCATATCCACATGTAATCCTTTGATTTTATTGCTCAAGAGCCAGCTGCCTTCACCTTCTCATTAGGACCACATACCTTACAGTGTCCCCTGATGGGTTTAGGTAAGCTGCTGCAAGACTTCTGTGTTCACCCTGCTCACACGCCTGGTGACATCCTCAGTACCGGTTCTCTCTACAGAAAGCTTGCTGAGTGTTTTCTGAAAGCAGGGTTTTACAGACCTGTCATGGCCTATGGAAAACCAGACCTCTTAGTGCAGGCGCTGGGAAGGCTACCATAGGAAGCCTCTCGAAGTTGGGCAGTATATTGTTGCTTAGATTCGGCATTTTCTGTAGGTATGCCAACCAGGATGGTCCTCCAGGCTATAGACTAACTGTTAGAGGTTCATAGGATGTTGCCATGGGAACAGGACAGCCTAGGAACCCTAGGCGGTACAGCTTTGGGGCAGCTCTGAGTGTATTTTCCAGAGCCAGTAAATAATCACTGCATTCATTCTCTGAGTAAAGACATGAGCTGGCAGTTTCAATGTGGGCATGTTGACCTATTGGAAACATTTTATTTAGTGTGGGTCCTCAGTGATGGGGCATAGAAGTCTATCCATGTGCATGGGAAGCCATAGGACACCTGGGAAGGCAGCAGCACATTCTGGTTAGCTACTGGAAGTCTCATCATAATTATTTAACCATGGAAACAGACTCCTAAGGCTGTCCCAGGTTCCACCATGACAGGGATACAGTGACAGAACCATAGACTACAAGTACATTGAGCAAACCCCGGACTCACTGGTGCTTGTCCAGTGACAGGGAGAGGCAGGCACCCCACTGCGAACTCTTGGAGGCTGCAGCAGTCCCCTGAGGTGCTGCTTGGCTATAACTACACTACAGAAAAGCTTATGGCCATACTGCATCACCGCCCAGAGGTCGTCCTGCATCCCCAGGTCAGTCAGGGAATGAATGAGTTAGGCCTCGTCCCTCAGTGGGGATTTTGTCTTTGTATCTTATGGTCTAGTGAAGAAAAGGCAGAGTGGAATGTTATAGGACCGTTTGGGTGTCTGGGCACAATTCCAAACTTGACTAGGAATAAAACGTGATGCTCTACACATTATTCTCCGTAGGTAGCAGAGCAGCAGTTCCTGTTATTATAGATTAAAAGGAGGCTTTTGAGTAAGTGTAATTACGCTTCCAATTTCCCCTCTGATCTTCTTATACAGAACATTTAGTGACCTTTGAACAGCCTGGGGATGCTTCACAGTGTCTTGTTCTTGAAGCCCGCTTAAAGGTTTCTATTTCATATTCACTGCTGGCATATGCAAATATAGGTAAAGATTATGATGCTTTCCCAGTAGCATTATGGTCAACAAATTACTCCTCGGTGAGCCTGCTGTCGGTTTAGCCTCGTGTGTCTTCCGTGTGTCACGGCGGCTCATAGTATAGAGGCCGACTGCTAATGCCATGCCCTCAGAGCTGGTTGCTCAGGTACTGCCTCAACTCAAAGGTGATGACTATTTACCAGGGCTTGCCTTCTTGACAAGCAAGCTCCCCGTTGGTGTCAAAGGCTGCTGTTGTTAGGGTTACGGGTGGGTGTCATGGGAAGAGTTTCTTGTGGAAAGAGCATATTTTCCTAGAACTGTGGCGTCTTGGTTACTTCCTGGCTTATAAGCACATCAATCATTTAACTTTTCTGGGCTTAAATTGTCCATGTTTGTAAAACGAGTGTTGTACTGACTGGATAGTTTTCAAGGTCTGTTCATCGAAATTGTCTGAGTAATGGAAACACCCCTTCCACTGACTCCTCAGGCATAAGCCCAGTGGGGGAGTTGGTCCAGTCCAACTAAGAAGAGCTTTAGGCCTTCCCCTATCAGCTTCCACCAACTACCTTGGAGTCAGTTTTTGGATTTTGGGGGTCTCTTAGTCACTGTTCTATTGCTGTGAAGAGTCAACATGACCAAAGCAACTTAGGAAAGGAAGCATTTCCTTGGGGGCTTGCTTACACTTTCAGAAAGTTAGTCCACCACCATCATGGCAGGGAGAATGGTGGCTGAAAACTTCATATCCTGATCTGGAGAGAGGGGGGTTGGGAGGAGGAGAGACAGACAGACATCTGGTGACCTGGTGTGAGTTTTTGAAACCTCAAAGCTGGCCTCCACTGACACACCTCCTCCAACAAGGCCTCACTGCTTGATTCTTCCTAGGAACCAAATGTTCAAAGACATGAGACTGTACTCAGACCACCACAGGGCTGTAAGGCTATATGCTTCCTGGAGGGCATCCATCTAAGAATCTCTCAGTGTGCTCTGACTCCAACCATGGAATCATTTTCCAGAAAACAAGAAACCCCTGAGCCCAGGGACTGAATTCTTTCCGTTTCCCTGCACCCACGCCCATCATTAGGAAATGTTAAGAGCTCCTTGCTGTTTGTTGACTGGGGCGGGAGTTTGACAAATCAGCAAAGGGTTTCTAGCAGTCTCTATGTTACTAATACGCAGGCGTGTCTGTTGTGATGTTTTAAAGTAGCACTTTCCCCAAATTAACACCCAGAAAGATGAGTGAATCACCACTTAAAAGCTTTCTTCAGTGTCCCGGCCCTGTCTGTGCCATCCTTGAGACAGTGACAGGTAGCTGCTGAGCTCCGAATTAGGGCATCCCTGAACAGAGACCTGCGTGGTCAGAGTGTATTTTGAAGACCTGGGAAGAAAGAATGCCAAATATCTCATTAATTTCTTATATTGATTCCATGTTCAAATGATAATACAGTTGGTTAAATAAAATATATAATTAAAATTAACCTTACCTGCTACCTCTTTATTAGGCAGTCACTTGAATGTTGTAAATTATGGATGGGGCTCACGGTTGGGACTCCTGTATTTATCATCTGGCCCTGCCCCAGACTGTTGATTAATGGATCATAATTAATTACTCTTCCCTATTATGTCTGAGTGCTTTTTTTCCTCTTTGTCTTTCGCTAGGCACAGAAGCTGAAATCCAATGTGTCAGGCAGTACACATCTCTGTCTTTCTGATGTAAGTGGCATTTCTTTTTGTATTTCATTGTAGGGACAAAGGCTTTGGAAATGGGTATATAATATATAATATTTGAAGACCAATAAAGTCTAGGGTCCAGAAAAGTTCTCATCAACCTTCTTATTGACCTGCCTTTGGAGGAAAGTGCAGAATTAAGATTCACTGCAAAGTTAGAACTAAATGTACAACTGTGATCTTTACCAGAAAGTCAGCCTCTGTTCTAAGCCCATTGTTCCATGTTAGGAGACTCTGAGATTCTATGAAACCTCTTGTGGGTTTGTTAGGGATTCAGAAAAAGTCTCTGGCATCCGTCTGTCCCTGACATTCAATCTGATCCATCTGTCTCTCCATGGGCTACACTGCCCCAGACAATTCTTTCTGTCTTCCTTGCCTGGTGGGGGAGAATCAGAAAGAAGCCAGTGGGCCAAACCCATTAGGTGGTCTAGAAAAAGACATTAAAGGCAGTGACCCCCGGGTTTAAACATTTCCCACAAGAAGGAATGTATGACAAGCATTGGCTAGCAGTTAATCCAAAGGATCTACATCTTACCAAAGTTCATGGTCCCAGCTCATAAAACTAAAAGTTAGCCAGTTCAAACTCAGTGGTTAACTCTCAAGCCAGCTTTTTGAGAGGGAGCTGGCCATTAGGGAGAAGGGAAGTGAGGGTAGAGAACATGGGTAAAATCCAGCATGAGGGAGTGGGCAAGTGCTGTGGGTGATAATGAAAACATTCTTTCTTTCAGAGTGATTACGGAAAGGATGGTCTCGCTGGTGCCTCCAGCCACATAACCACAAAATCAATGGCTGCCCCTCCCAGCTGCGGTCTGAGCTCACTGCCGGTGCTGATGCTCACCGCTCTGGCCACCCTGCTGTCTGTATCGGTGGCAGGAACATCATAACTGCATCCAGAAAAACAGTACGAAAAGACAAAAGAAAACCAAGTATTCTGTCCCTGTCCTCTTGTATATCTGAAAATCCAGTTTTAAGAGCTCGGTTGAGAAGCGGTTTCAACCAGCTGGAACTCTTTTGTTGTTTTAAAGAAAGCTTCTTGTGGCCCTCACGGGCTTCTGTTGAAGAACCGCTACAGGGCTAATTCCAAACTCAGAAGGCTCTGGGGCATGGTGCGGCTTAAGGGGACCATTTGTAACCTGGACTGTAAAGCAAGCTGAGCTTATGTTTTTGATGGTAATGGTGGTGATGATGATAATTTTAACAGCTTGAACCCTGATCTCTCTACTGGCTAGGAGCAGGAGATGCTATTGATAAAGATTCTTCCATATCTTATTTAGTAGCGTTGAATTCTAAAGACATGAATGCAGCCTAGTGTGGATGGATGACAAGTGAGGTTGGCCTCAAGAGTGGACTTGGCGGACTCTATCTTGTCCTAATGTTCTAATGTTCACCTTTCTGTGTATGCTCTCCACAGAGTGTTTATGTCCTACAGACCGTTCTGTGATCCCTAACAAAACAAAACAATCCCTGGTCACCTCCAAATGTAGAATCTGAGGAGGGTGGGTGTGGCCCTCGCATGGCACCCAGATTGTTGGCTGGCACTCTCCCGAGCTTTGCTTGAGTGAGAAGCTGAATGCAGCTGAAGATCACTTCTTACCGCTTCTTACACTTACACAAGGTCACATGTAGAACGTGCGTTACCCACTGTTAGCTTTCCAACTACCAGCTTTCTACGTTTTGAAAGCAGCGTTACTGATCCCATATTTTAATGACAGTTTAATACATGCTGCCCTTTCCCCTCATCAGTAACACCAGCTCCAGCATCAACTTCATGTTCTCAAAAGCAGGCCCCAAGAAGCCCAGTGCTTTTTAGCAGAAAGCCGGATCACATTTCTGTGGATGGGTAGAAGGAAACAGAGCAGCCAGCCCATGTCTTATCTGTCTTGAAATCAAGGCTGCCTGTATGTAAGGAGTGGTTCCATACTTGTAAAGGATGCCACAGTGGACGACACCACTGGCAGTTGATATAGCTCCAGTATATTGGTTTTCGTGTTGTCTGGCAGAGACAGCTTTGATTGGGACTGGCTGGCCATAAGGGATGAGAAGGAGATGTGTTGCCATCTCTTTCAAAGTTGAGTCCTGTCAGGGCACATGGAAAACATCTTTGTTCCTGACCACAGCTTAGAACAGTTTGGATTCAAGGTCATCTCCTGTGACCTTCACGACAGACTGTCCAACACAAAAGATTATGGCTCTCGAGGGCCAGCATGGGGTCTGGAAAGGCGAACTGATTGGTGAAAATACACAGAACGGGGGGGGGGGGCTCTCAAGCTCAGACATCGGGCTTACTAGCCACTAACCATCTCCTATAGCCCTCCTCCTTGCCTGGGCAGACCGTTAGGTGTATATCTAAAGACAGCTTTACACGGTCAGGCTCAGAATCTGTTAATGGTTGCATACTGGCAACCATGTTTCCTGCAAAGTGAATCTTCCTGCAAAGAGGAGAATCTTCCCTCCATTGAGTCCTGGAAGTATGATCTGGCTTCTTACCCTCCCGCAGAGCAGGGAGCCCTGGTGCACATAATCTCCTGATACCCTCCCTGCTCTCTGAGGTTTGCCTTGGGAGATTAACGAGTCACCCCGGGGAGGGGCTCCTTTGGTGTCTGAAGTGCATTTATATCGAAATGTTAATGAATAACAGTGTAAAATACTCAGTAGCAACCTTTTTTTCCTTCACAATGTTTTCAAAGGGAATGCATCCAACATCCAAGTGTACCTGATCAGTGGAAGTTCCATGAAGACTCATACATTGAATAAACATATTCGATGTGCCGAAACAATGCCAGTCATGAATGGGAACATATCTCTTGCTGATCACATTTTTGTTTTAATTAAGGTATATGCATATATCTCCACTGGACTAATTGCATAAGGGTTTGATTGGATGTGATCCACCATAGGAGGCTATCGATTACCCCTGCAGTATACTGCAGCTGTAATTAGCTTCAGAGGATGAGAGAGGAAACAGGAGCCCTGTGCTAACAAGGGCAGCCTTCAGCAAAAACCCATAGACAGGCAACATACAAATTAAACTTTGAAAAGCTCTGTCACCAGTAAAAAATGCATTTTCTTTCAGAGATAAAAGCATGTCAGAGTTACCAAGTCCTCGATTTGAAAACAAGTTGCTGATGAAATAAAACAGAGGGAAGGGCCCCCTTTAGGGGCATTTAGGGACAGCTACAAAACCAAGGCGAGCATGTAGGCCTTCCATTTGCTGTGGTCTCAGGTTGATGCTGTGTGCTTACCAAAACGCTTTGCCTCAAGACTAGAGCAGGGAAACATGGTGGTCGTTTATGCACTCAACTTCCTCTTGGAGCCCCGCCCATGAGCAGAAGTGATTCCCTACTTCCTGCCCTTCTGCTTTTGCTGGTCACAGATACAGGTTTCATCTGCTGAGGTTGGGTTCCTTATAGAAAGCCCTTTGCAAAGTTGATTTTGCCATCCTAATAGACAGTTGTGTCCACACAGTGACTCAGAATCCAGCCTACTTTGGGGAGAGAAAAAGGTGACAGAGTCTCATTGAACAGAAGCACATTCATTCTGTTTGACCTTGAATGTCCTTGAACAGATGGTGTTTGAGAGTCTTTTTAAGAGAGCACACACGAGAGAAGTGCCCAACAGAGAGGGAATTCTAAATGTTGGTTATTTATTTTTCCACATGTGATTTTTTTCAACCCTCAAATAAAAAAAGTAGACACTGAAGATTGTATAGGTTATTTTTCATCAAGTAAAGCAAATTGTATCTAGATATAATTGGAGGGTGGTTTTCCTATTTATTGTAAGGCAATTCCATATCTTGTAGCTAAACAGAAATGTCTTAGTAGTTATAACTTCAAGTTCATCCCAACACAGCACAAGGACCCTCCAGAGCCCTGAGTTTAATGTGCGTGTTGTACAGGGCTCACTTTGCCTGTATGCCAAGGCTGGGTCATTCTCAGCTGCACCACATTTCCCATGAGCCTCCTTGTCTCTAAATCAGACACCCCCAAACACCCCATCTGCTGAGTCAGAGGAAAGAGAGAGGCTGGAAGCATGTTTGAATCAGTGCATGTAGGAAAGGAGATGTAAAAGCAGTGTGGGTGTGTATGTGGGGGTAGAATTAGCAAATTATTTCCTTAGATACCAACATAAATGCACTTCAGTTATTACTTACAAAATAGTGGACTCAGAGGACCTATCATTTGGAACATAAGCACTTGTTCATATAGTCAGAAATGCACGGCTTATTTGAATCAAAATGTGGAGCAGAGAGGATTGCCTACATGAGCTCATGTTCTGCCTTTCGGGTGCTGCTCTTGGTTTCCGAGATCCACGCCCCTGCTCTCTGTTGTCCTGACTGTGCTCTTTACCTAAGCAAATGAGACCATGGGAGACCCATCTTTGTAGGAAAGGCCACAGAAGGTGGCAACAGATGGAAATTAATTGCCATTGTCTGGGCACCATGACATCAGGAGGCCCAGCTGCCCTGAGCTCACAGGGTTTGGGCAAGTGAAGCAAAATCAAGGTGCAACAAGGAGTCATGATGGGTCCCTTGCTCTGCTGATGTTTCTTATTGATAGGTACCTTCTAAAACAAAAAGTAGCCAGTGTCCTGAAATGTCAAGATATATAGAGAGGGCTCTAGAGTTAGTATCTGGGTGAGTAATGGAGGGCTTTGCTATAAGAAAGGAAAGTAAAAGACCAGGGGATGTGTCTGGGTAACCCCAGAAGCTGTATTTCTCCCTTTCTCCGAGCAAGGAATCTCACGTCTCTATCTGACAGGTCTTAAGCTCGACACGGCTTTTCTTATCGATCGAGTTTAAGTCTGTTGTCTTGGATTCTTCACGAAGAACTGTTACCTGAGAGTCATAGTCTTACTGCAGAGGCCTTACTCCCATGGGGTTTGTAACCGCCTGTGCCTTGGCATGTATCCAGCAGGATGTTGATTTCCCAAGGGGAGATGTCTTAAGGTGCAGTTGGTTCTGTCACCATCCCGTTGCTTACTGAAGCCTCTGTGCCTCCCTTTTCTGTTACTGCCAACATACATCACGGAGCCCCTCCCATTTATTCTTCACCTGTCATTCTAAGCTCAACGCTGCCAAAATCCATCCACATTCTTATCAGATGCTCATTTTGTGGAAGAAGATGTGTCTCGGGCCAAGTGATGAAAACCTCAAGTCAGACACGTACTCCCTGCCCCTCTCTTGAGATCCTCTTTTTCATTTTGGTACCCTGCCTTCTGTACCCTCCATGAAGATCCATTTGATATCTCTGGGGCTCTCTGATAGTCCATATTTTTTCCCAGAGGCACCTCAGAGTGGCTGATCATCTAGATATGCCACCTGCATTTCTGATGAGTCCTGAGACCCAGCCCAGAGGGGTGGGAAAGGCACACAAACCCAGTTTCAATAAACTGACTGCAGAGTGCAGCAGCCTGCTGATAGTCATCAAGGCCCCAGAAGCCCCTGAGGTCTGTCTCCAAGCTCATTTGACCAACGCAGCTGTGACTTCGGCTGTCTGCCTCTGGCAGGTGCCGGTATCAGCATCTTGTCCCACTGCCATGAGGAGGAGTTCATTTTTACTCAAGGGCAGCTGCCAAGCTCAGCACCAGCATCACTAGAAGAGAGACTCTGAGTTTTCTCACTTTACAGTCTGGAACTTTCTTACCAGTCCCCACTTTCATTTTATAGAAGATTCGAGAAGCCTGACCAGAGACTGACAGTTTCAGTCTGAACACTGCTCCTAGCTTGTTGCCTTCCTTTGTAGGTACAACCCATAGTAGGTATTTTTTAAGTGCCAGTTGCCTGAAAATCACACCAAAGGGCTTCATTCTGCCCTATGACTGCAAGAGCTGTCCATCCACACAGCTGTGCTAGCCTTGAATGGCACTTTCAGTAGACTGTTATGATACTGAGATTGCCCTGGGTCTAGGGAGGTGATCAGATACCCATGTCTTCTCCCAAGAACTGAGACATAAACACACATTCCCAGAGGGACTGAGTGTCCCAGCTAATCTCAACATATTGACATCTGATAGACCAGTGAGCCTGCAGGGATTTTAATCTCCATTAAATCTTTCTGCTTGGTGAAACCCTTCAGTTTGATGTCCTCTGTATAATATGTAGACTATGGACATGTCTCGCTCCTCGTCTGGACACAGCAAAGCCACCCTCAGTCTGAGCCTCAAATGCCCATGAGCTTGGCTGTACAGGTGTTCCAGTGGGGAGGTCACGGTGGTCTGAGCCAGCTTAGGTGCTAAGCAAGAAGACACTCTAGAGCTGCTTTGGCTGAGGATAGCAAAAAGCAGGACTCCTTTTAAAATTGTTTTAGTTAGCATACAAAATAGTGGGTCTTGTGATTACATCATCATAGCTCATGGGTCTCATGATTACATCATCACGCACAATCATCCAGTTCATGTGTTTTTCAGACTGCTTTCTGCTGTCACTCCCAATAAAGTCTCATGGGTTATCTTTATCAGGGCCCGTATAAATAGCAAAACTCTGAATGTGTACAAGGGACACCGATGTCCACCATGTGTAACACAGGCCCCAAAGAAACTAGATCAGTGTGATGATCGTTGCTAGGACAGATAAAGGCAACCCCTCCCATCTCCTCCTCCTCACCCAGGAAGGACTGCTTGGTATGTGGTCCAACAGCAGCATCATTTTCTAGGCATGAGAAGTGTGTTTGATCTGAATTTGGGTTTTTACTGTTCAGGTGTAACTAATGACATTTCTGAAGAGAGACAGAGAGACAGGAAAGAGAGAGGGAGGGAGGGAGGGGAGAGAGAGAGAGAGAGACTGTAAAATCAATCGTAAAAGCGACTCACAAATAAATACCCTGCCTTCTCTGACTGCGGTCTTCCTGCAGTCAAGCCCTTCTGCTGTGATTTTTCTGGATTCAGAAAGAGCTGATGTCCTCGGAGAGTTGAAAATCCAGAGCCTTGCAGCTTTCTTAATTATCTGTCTTTTCTCTCTTCTCTGTCACCCAGGGGACACGAAATGCTGTTCATCATGCAGCTTGAAAGAGTTTCCTATCATGTGCACATTATCCCTTGATATTGAAATTATTTTCTCTGTTTAATCCGGCTCCTGCTGAGAAGCTGTGTGGGATTTAGGGTGCAGGGTTTTCTCTTGTACTTTCCAGTGGGGTTGCATCTTTCCCTCCTAACCCGAGGCTAGGTTTCAGCTGCTGCTGTTCTGTTTCACACAGAAGACAGCTTCTGATCCAGGGAATATTTTCACAATTCTGACCTGATCAAGGGTCCTGACACCTGTCTCCTCCGAGCCAGGGTGAGAAGAGTGGGCTTGGTTAAGAAGTCTCAGGTGAGGAGAGGTCATGTTCCTTGGGCATCCGTGCTTCCAGGGTTTTCCACACAGAAGAAGGGGCGCTTGCCTTGCTGAGTGTCAGATCTCCTGAAGATGACTGTACATCTCCCCAGGTTGCCCACACTTCTTCACACTGCTGCTTGGACCTCGCTTCATGCTTCAAAGGACCACCTAAGCATAGAAGGACATGGCTTCCCATTTGAACTTTGACAGAGGTTCTGTGATGTTTGAATTTTCTGTCTGCCTCTTGCTCAAACTCTACAGTGTATGTAGTCCTTCCGGCCCCCTCCACCCCAGAATATCCTAATAAACATTCTTTTGTATGAAAATGGCTTATATTAATTACTGTACTTGTCTTGGTGACGTAATTCCTGACAGAAGCAATTTAAGGATTTATTTCAGCCCACATTAGAGAAGGCACAGTCCTCACTGAGGACAACATGGTGGCAGAACATGGCCTATGACTCCTCACATCTCTATAGACCAAGAATCAGAAAACTCAGGCAGCAAGTGCAGCCAAACTACAACCCTCAAGGTCCACCATCCAGCAGCCTCTGCCCTTCAGCTAAGTCCTGCCGCGTAAAGGTTCCAGAACCTTCTGAAATAATGCCCCAACTCTAGACCACAAGTTCAAAGACATGGGCTTAGGAAGAATATGTCACATTCAAACCATGACACAAGTGTAAATGACAGCAAAAAAATTCTTTTCAAAACAATCTCCCTGTACAGCCCTAGCTAGCCTGGAACTTGCTACGTAGACCAGGCTGGCCTCCACGCAGAGAGATCTGCCTGCCTCTCTCTACAATGCTAGAATTAGAGGTGTATGCAGCACCACACCAGGAAGGTTGAAACCTAAAAGGTTACAGAGGTCTTCACGATGGACATGCTGGTGTCTGGGGTGGCCAGCCATCAAGGATGCAGTGTAGCTGACGCAAAGCTTGTGTCATTGCTTCCAACTGGACACCGCTGGCATGGCTGACAACATAGTTACTAGGCAAGAGAAGATGGGTCAGGTCCTGGACATTGTCAGTGTTCAGTAGCATCCCTGGACAGCCGACTTCAAATATTTCTGAACACTGACAAATGTTCACTTAGGTGATCTACCCCGCCACTAGTTGAAGCTGATGTTTAGACCCAATCTGATGTCTCACTTGAGATTTGTAAAAGGAATTGGTTAGTTTTAGTGTAGGGGGTCACAGCTGACATTTGTATTCTGTCTGCTAGAGTCAATTTTATAATCACATTACTAAGATATGATCTCTAGTTACCCTCATATGCATGAATAACTCATATAGACTTGCAGATAGTATTTTTATAAAAGATAATGATTTATAAGGGATGTTTTTCTTGTTTCCAGTATTTAGGTCAATGCCTGGCCAAGAAAGCCTCCGTGGTCCCCAGTTTCTTTGTATTGGGACCTGGAGACGGCTGTCCCACAGTTCTGCCATCTCCCTGGTGGGCGGCTGTCATGTGTTCTTTTCTCCCAGGACTCAGTAAAGCAGAATGGTTAGGCACAAGTACCATAATGAAGTTTTCCTCTGTTGTATGCCTCAGGACTCACTCAATTATAATCTGAGGAGCAGGGAGGCCTGGCATCTCTGTGAGACAGAGACACGATGTTTTCTTTGGGTTTCTGTGGGACCACTTTATTTTTATTAACATGCACTGGTTATTATTGATTTCACCACAGCAATTTCAGACACATATATAACGTGTGTGTGATCCCATTACCCCGCCAGGCCCCCCTCCCGCTCCTGCTGATCATCTTCTTCAGTTCCCCATCTACTCTCAAGCCTCTTTTTGCCTTTGCCTTTTGGCTACTTGGTGAGTTTAATTAGCTTTGTTTACAGGAGCACGAGTGGTTAAGTGGTTACTTACAGAAGCCTGTACGCTTTGCTGGTAGCTACACTACTGAAGAAAACATCTACCTTTCTCAGCAACCGTTAGTTACCCATAAACCCTCAGGGAGAGAGAGGTCTTCCTGAGGTAGCTGACAAGCCCAGTTTTGTGCAGGTCAGGTGAAGATTCTCACTGCTACCTTGAACTCACCAGTGTGACAGCCATGTCCTGTCCAGAAACACATTCTACGACACTCTTCCCCTCCCTCTCCTCCATTCTTCCTGCGCTCTCTTCTGTGATGTTGCTTGAGTCTGTGTGTGTGTGTGTTTGTGTGTGCGCGCACGCGCGCGTGCGTGCGTCCCATTAAGGCTAAGCATTCAGCAGCCACATATTCTCAGTACTTTGATGGTTATGAATCTCTGCTCATAGGAAAAAAAAAAAAAAAGCCTTGCTTACCAGCACTCTGTAAGCGTAAAGATAAATATCCAGAAGGCCATCTGAGAGCCATATCTTGTCCATCTAGCAAAAACCCCAGCAAAAGCATCCCTACTGTGGCCCGTGACATCCTCAGCTTTTGGTGTTTTTCTCTTGATTCGTTTATCTGGACTGCCTTCCCTCCTCCCTTGCTTCTTGGGTCCGTTATCAAATAGCCAACTTTAGGCTGATTACATTCAGACCCTTCAGAATTTCTGGGTCCGTTTGGGTTGCAAACATTCAGAACTGTGTAATAAAAGCCATAGCTCCCAGGTTCTGGGCTTCATATGGAGAATGACACAGAAAAAAAAAACAACTCAGGTCAGGCTGCTCAGGGCTAGCTCAGGTAGGGTTGAGACTCTAGGGATGGGCAGAGGTAGGGCATTGCCACCAGCAGAGACAAGAGCAGCCTGCAGTGTGGCATGCACCTGGGGACCTTCAAGATCCGCCACCTGTGCCATCCATTCACATTCTAATCATCTTCTGAATGCAGCCAAGTCCCCAAGACACTGGTGATAGAAATTTTAGGAGCTGGAACAAGAAATGTCTAATAAAATCCTGAGAGAAATGCCAAGAAAGCAAATAAAAATTGTGACAGGAACAAGATACAAGACTGCCTGTGTTTGGTGAGATAAATAAAGCATAAACGAAAACACAGCAAGGTGAAGGGCAGGGCTGGGAGGAGCCGTAAAAGTCTCATAAACCACAGCACGGAGGGGTTTCAGCTCATGGAGATTCCTCCCATGCAGGCTGGCAGAGGAGGGAGCGCCACACCTAAAACGTAAAGAGAGCTTTGGCCTCCGATGGCTCGGATGGGTACATAATAATGATATACCATTTTCTTTAAGAATTTTTAAATGTGTGTATGTGAACACTCACGTGCCCATGTATGTTCCTATCCACACGGGGGCCAGAGGGGGTTATCATATCCCTTGAAGCTGGAGTCACCCGCCTCTGCCGGGACTCCGCACTTGCTGGGTGGCTGCTGGGATCCAAGCTCTGGTTTTCATGACCCTGCCATGGCTGTTAACCCCCACGCAGTTCAGCCACACTGCACTTCGGAAAGGCCCCTCTGGCAGTGTCCTAATTTAAAATCACACCCCCGGGAGCCACAATACCCACTGCAAGGAGTTCATCCCAAGTTCTTCTACAGTGTGCCCAAATCCATGCAGAAGTGTTTCCTACTACAGGATGATGTAGCGGATCAAAAAGTCCGAAAAGATCAGAAAAGGGAACACTACACACCTGTTTGTTTGTTTGGTTGGTTGGTTTTGTTTGTTTTTTGGGGGGGTGTTTCAAGACAGGTTTTCTCTGGATAGCCCTGGCTGTCCTGGAACTCACTCTGTAGACCAGGCTGGCCTCGAACTCAGAAATCCGAGTGCCTCTGCCTCCCAAGTGCTGGGATTAAAGGCATGCGCCACCACTGCCTGGATACACACCTGTTTTGTTATTTTTATTTTTTTTTAAATTTTTGACAATTTCATACATATGTACAAAGTATTTTGATCAGATTCACTCCATTGCCCTTGTTGTCAGATCCCCCCCCCCGAATGTCCTCTTTCCAGCCAGCCCCTCTCCTATCTCCTTATTTTGTTGATATTTTTATGATCCAATGAATTTACTTAGGGTTGTTTGCATGAGCATGAATGGGGGTGGGGTGCTTACCAGAGTTTGGCCAGCTTACCTGTGGCTAATACTGTTGAGGAAGATAACATCTGGCTTCCCAGCTGCTCGTTAATTTACGCAACTTTTTTTCAGAGGTAGATGTGAACAGACTGAAAATGTAAGCTTCTATAGCAATCGAGTCAAAAGCAAAAGCATGGGGTAATGGAAATAGGGTCTTATTTTTATACTCATAAATGTAACAAATAATATTCATACTAATACATGTAAAAAGTGATGACAGATGACAGAAAATTAGGTGACAAAAGCTGATAAGCAGGCAAGAGACCGTAAGTACATCATAGCTACAGGGTACAGATATGAATACCTGACCAATCGGCAGATGATATAACAGAGATAAAATATCGATAGGTAAGTACACAGAAATAGAAATAGAGCTACTGATAGATCACAAACAGCAGACACAGTGACAGATATCAGTAAGTGAGAGAGAGGTATTGCCTAAGTAGTTTTTACTAAGTCCACAAATTTTTACTACTTCTACTTTGAGAATAAGATGCGAAGGAAACCCCGGGCTGTATCGTGCCTGCCATTATCTCAGCTTCTGCGTCCTACTTTACAGAAAGAAGAGGTGATGACCCTCTCTGCCTCAGAGCTCTCTGGAGGCTAAAGTTCCCTCCTGCAGCCACACATCCCAGGAAGCAAGCTGTGGTATCCCTACAGCTCCTCCTGCAAGATTAATTGCCTCAATTTTGGGAAGAAACACCTCCAGGCACCTGGTGTGTGCTGTGTGCATGGCAGAGTTATAAAAATCCCTCACCCAGTAGCTGGAGACTCTGGATAAGTCAGCTCCAGGCAGGGCTTTCCCAGCCCAAGGGAGGTTGGGTCAGCTCTTGACAGGATGTAACTAGCCCTGAAGACACCTTCCTGAGGGGCTCCTGAACAGCAGCTGCTAGCTATCAAGAGTTCACATGCACCATGCACAAGGTGGACAGGCTGCATGCCCGAGATCATGCGAGTTGTCACTGCAACCACAACTTCAAGATAGAATCTATTTTCCATTTGCAATGGAAGAAACTGCATCTCAGAGAAGGCACAGGGTTGGTGCAAAACCACACCACCAAGGAGGGCTGGAATTTTTTTTAAACCTTTGTCCAAGTACAGTACCCAGGTAAATTGTGGTAGCTGCGGATCCAGGCCTTGTGGGGAGACGGTCTCCTGGCTGCTGAGCAGGAAAGGTCATGAGAACACACAGTATCTCCACACATGCATGCTGCCGTCTCCTCCACCCACACTTGGAGCTACAGCTTGAGAACAACCCAAGTTGGTAGACTGTGGCATGAGTTTGTCTCAAAAGATAATTAGATCACCTCCCTCGCCTGGAGGAGAAGAATCACAGATTAAAAAAGAAATATGACAAGCCATCCGAGTGCCAGGGCTCCTCCCCCGAGAGAGAGCCATGCTTCCATTCCAGTTCTTCATTCCAGACCTAGAACCAATTAAAGTAGCTGCAATGTACACATTTAAACCAAGCGACAAAAGCCGGCTAAAGTGTTTTTAAAGAGCCACTTCGCCCGCAAACTGCACCCAAAGAAGCACAGCCTGCCCTTTACCCTGCAACTGTGCACCTGTAAGGCTCAGCTCTGAGGTATCGAGGGTCACCTCAGGTGCCCCACAGCCATCTCTGTACACCACTTGCCTCTTGGACCCTCACTGATTTAGTGACACATGGTAGAGGTGAGGCAGACACGCTTGTATTTCTGACCCCTGGCGAGGTGCTACCTTAGAAAAGTCTTGTCCCTGCCTGCCCCTAGCATTAGTTCTCTGCCAGTCCTGCTCCACACTTGGACAACTCTGAGACAGGCAGCATTCTTTCCTCTGGGAAGCCCCACCACATGGCCATCACAGTTCCCTCTGCCTCGTTGCTTCAGAACTGGGAAGTCCAAAGTATGCAGAGCAAGATCAGCCTGTGTGCCAGCTTCCCGTTACTGTAGCAAATCCCTGGGAGAAACCATCTTAAGAAGAAGAAAGTCCTCTGGTCTCCACACATGCAATGTGGTGTGCACATCCCTAGCACTCATACAACAGATAAATGTGCTGAATGAACTGCAGAGTTGATATGAGCCGGTTCCACTATTGTTCACGTATGAAATATTAAAGTCTCTTAAAAGGTTTTAGAGGATAGATTGGGGCTGAGGAGATGGCTCAGTCAACACGATCCTTGCAAACACAAGTGAGTTAGATCCCAGAACCCACATCGAAATGGCAAGGATGGTTTTATATACTTCAATTCCAATGCTGGAGGAGGGACACCAAGGTACAGATCCTAGGTGCTAGCTGGACAGTCAGCCCAGCCAAATTGGTCAGCCCCAGGTCCCAGTGAGAGTCTCTGTCTAAAAAAAAAATAAAATAAATTAAAATTTAAAAAGATAAGGTAGCTAGAGTCTGAGGAATGACACTCAAATTTGACCTGACCTCCACGTGTGTTCAAACATCTATATCACCTACATCTGGATCAGCTACATATATACCCATACACATGTACACACACATACATACTGTACTGGCTGGTTTTGTGTGTCAACTTGACACAAGCTGGAGTTATCACGGAGAAAGGAACTTCAGTTGAGAAAATGCCTGCATGAGATCCAAAGGTAAGGCATTTTCTCAATTAGTGATCAAGGGGGGAGGGCCCCTTGTGGGTGGTGCCATCCCTGGGCTGGTAGTCTTGGGCTCTATAAGAAAGCCAGCTGAGCAAGCCAGGAGAAGCAAGCCAGTAAGGAACATCCCTCCATGGCCTCTGTATCAGCTCCTGCTTCCTGACCTGCTTGAGTTCCAGTCCTGACTTCCTTTGGTGATGAGCAGCAGCATGGAAGTGTAAGCCAAATAAACCCTTTCCTCCCCAACTTGCATCTTGGTCATGATGTTTGTGCAGGAATAGAAACCCTGACTAAGGCACAAAGATAGATAGATAGATAGATAGATAGATACATACATACATACATACATACAACTATCCTTGCATACACCCACACCCACACACAGGCATTCAATCATACACCCATGTATACATACACACACACATACATACATACACATAACTATACAACATGCACCCACGCATACATACATAATACATATAACCATACAACTACACATACATACATACATATATACATACATACATACAACCATACATCCATAACCATACATACATATATACATACATACATATATACATACATTCATATATACATACATACGTATATACATACATACAACCATACACCCATACATCCATAACCATACATACACACACACAATCATACGTACATACAATCATATATATATATATATATATACATACACACACATATACGAGAATGTGAGAGAGGAATGTGAGAGAGAAATGTGAGAATGTGAGAGAGAGATTGATTGATGGATTGGTGATTGATTGATTGATTGGGTGGTTGATTAAATGATTGATTGAGCTCATGGTTTTGGAAGTCCATCACTGGAGCAAATCTTGGCAAAACCATTTACCTCAAAATGGGACAAAAACAGATAAGGAAGAAAGAACTGGATCCCACAATCCCCTGCAAGGGCACACCTCCAAACACCTCAGCCTCCTCACTAGGCCCCACCTGCCAAAGCTTGCACCTCCTCTCTGGAGCACCAGTGTCTCAGTCAGTCAGTCCTTCAACATGCAAGTGAGTCAGTTGGTCCTTCAACTTGCAGGAACCATACTGTATCGATCCCTATGGAAAGTGGGGTTTATCTGCAGTTGTAGGAGGATTTGACTCTAACAGGAGAGTTCCCCCAAAAAAATCATTATCCAAACAGAGACGTGTAAACCAGATAAGAAAAAAAGTAACAGATATAACATGCACACAGCCCTCACCTCAGACCGGGTTTCCTTCCCGTTAAAGAGGATCCCCAGCTGTGGCATTCAGTGACTTCCCAGCAACATAAGGAGGAAAGAAGCCTGACAGCTGATCTGTGATAGCTTCTGGCCAGGGGCTCTCAGGTGATGTCTCCTAAGGGAAAGGGATTCAGTTTGCCTGACATCTTCACACCCAAGCTGTTTCTGGCTCCTCCTACCAGCCAATGTGATGCTTGTGATCATCCTCATTCTGTGTATGCAGGGGAAGGTCCTGTACACCTTTGTTGGTCAACAGCAGACGGTTTCTTCCACCCAGCATCTCTCAGCCCTCCCTTCAACACTGAAACAACCCTGGAACTTTGTTGCTTTCGTGACCTTTTCCAACTCTGAAATTGCAAGGTATTTTAATGCGCAATGCACTATCCACTTCTGCAGCGCGCATCTGCATACTTGAATATATTCTGGGAGTTTTAAAGGCCATTTTTATAAAATATTAAGTGTCTTTTGAAATACTCTCTACTATAATTTAAGAGATTGTCCGTATCAGATGCACAGCACAGGGCTGCCAGCAATGGCTTTATGGGCTAGCTCTTTGCTCCCTCGTCTGATGAGAGATGGGCTGGTGGTTTCCTCAGCAGGCACTAAAATGTCCTATAGTTAGCGACCAAGGTGTGGGGGTGGAGCAAGTCACAGTGTACTGCTACCTCTCAGTGGGATCATTGTCTGCACAAGGAATCCTCATATCAGCTTCACTTCTCCAGCAAGCCTCACACGCAGACATCAAGTCCTATCAGGTGCTGTCTACAGGTCTGTCCACAGTTCCCACCATGGAACCCCCACTTCCATCTTGGTTCCTGATTGGCTTCCATCTCTTCCCAATTGGAGCCAAAGATTATTTCTCCAGGGTGCCCTCTTCCGCTAATGACTTACACAAATTCAGGTACCACAGAAAATCTCCATAGCCCCCTGGGGGCAGACGCACCCGTCTCAGTTGATGAGGAAGCAAACTCATGTTAAGTAATTTAGCAAAGTCTCATGAGCGAAAAGGAGCTGCAGGATTCAGGTGTGGGAAGCCTGGCTGGTTTTAGAAGCTGGAACTTGGGTTGTCTGGGCTCTGGTAAGTTGTGCCATTTGTCCGGGGCCACAACCGGATTAGGTCCTTGGGGAAATCTGTGGAATTAAGTTCATAATCTCTGGGTGTATGGAAACCAGTGTATGCTCTTGGATTGTTCTTTTCTTAACTTGCTTTGCTGAGAGTGAGATGTTGTCCTTCTGATACTCAATTTGTTGGTGATATCTTAAAGGGATTTACTCAGATTTGCCTGAGTCCTTCACAAGAACAGTCAGACCCTGTTCTCTGCCCTCTGCTGATCTGTCCCTTCTGGAGAACTCATCTTTCCCAGCTGCCAGCTTCAGCTGTCACCCTAAATCCACAAAGCATAGCACCCCTCCCCCAAGGCACTGCCTCCCTCAGCTTCCAGTATGCCCAGCCTCTGAGGAAGACTCAGTCATCTCCTTAAACCCTTTGCCCACACAGACATCATTGTCCCTCCCCACCACCCTACGGCCTTCCGGGCAGATGCTAATGCTTGCCCTGACCCAGGCATCCTTGTGAGTGCTGGGTACAGTTGAGAATAAGAGACAGGTCTGTCTTCTCATTGAACCTACACAGTAACAGGAGGAGTGTTTATAATGACAACTAAGCAAGAGAAGGTGACAATGACATGCGTCACTTGTCAAAGGATAGCATCCATGAAATATGAACGGTAACGGCACTTACGTCACTGGTGCCTTGTCTAGTTGGCTCTGAGAATGAGGTGAGCTGACACAGGTAATCAGCTTCTGTTGTGGAACCAGCACCACGGACACACGTGGCGTTAACACATGGTGTTTGTCACTATGAGACACGTGAGTGCTACAAGGGGTGGACTTGGGCTCTGGTTGACATCTGGGTGACCAGAGGATGTCTCTTTGAGAATGTTCTCACATTTAAAGTCCAAATAGGTTATTTTTGTTGTTTGTTTGTTTGTTTGTTTGTTTAAGAGGCTGTGAAGCAGGAAAGGATCAGAGCACAGCAAAGCCAAGGTGGGAGTGGGACTGGATGTGCCGAAGAAAGCAGTCTAGTCAGCATGGCTGTGCAAAGCTACTGGAGGTTGGAGGCAGAGCATGGCATGCGAGAGGCAGTGAAGAATCAGGCTATGGCCATGGTCCATGCAAAAAGGGCACCTGGGATGCTCACCGAGCAGATGGGGGCAGTGGGCACATATAGAAGGAGAGCTGCCTGGGCTGCACACCCGGAGATGAGTGTGAGCTAGGGCAGCTCCCAGGCTAAGCCAAAGCAGCAGACCCAGGGTGGCTCCCGTGCAAGAGAGGAGGACGTGCAGGAGGTCACATAGGGGGCAGAGGAAGAGACCCACAGTTCTTTTGTTAAGTGTGGGTGCCAAGGATCCCTTAATCTCCAGCCTCAACCTTCCCCATGCCCGCTGGCTGGCTTTTCTCCTCGCCGACCAATCTAACACCGGCCAGTGGGCTGTGGTCTTTCCTCTGCTCTGTGGCTCCGCCACGCACCTCACCTTTTCCACCGCAGTCCCGGGCCACACAGGCCTCAGTCATCTCTCTTCTTTTTTACATATCCATCCAGTCCCTACCTTCTAAACGTGGCCTGTGCCCCATCCACGTCTGCCTGCTGCCGCCACTTCCATATCGGATCAGCTCCCTTCCAAAAAGCCTTCCAGGTCACTTCACTTTACAACGAACTTTCAAGTTGAGGTTCTCCATGCTTGCATAGCAAGTGTTCCTGTCTCAAGTCTTCCTGTGTGAAATGTGCACACAGTCTTAAGAGCATGAGACTTCCCTCCGCAGCAAGGCTCAAAACACTACTTCCCGTCAGAGAAAGGGAAGGTGACTCTGTGTGTACTTAATACATAGACTCACACACAATGTTGCTTGGGTTTTCTGAATCTCAGTTTACCAGTTATCAAAGGGGAAAACATCAGGCCACACACCAGCAGGAGTATGAGCGTCTACTGGTTCACTCTTGCAGGACTAGTGGAGCTTGGTTTCCTTCAGGATCTTGCCTTTATCTGTTGAAGAATTTTGAGGAGATGGGGTCTACCATGTGATAGACCCTCCCTGCCTGCATGGAAGCAGAAGCAGAATGTACTTCTCTGTGTCCTGGCCTAGGAGAATTCAGACTTCTTAGGTGCAGCAGAAGACCTCATTCACACTAGGAAGTCTGCTCTATCAGATGTGCTTTGGATGCATACAACAGAGCCCATGACACCCCAAAGGATAAAGATAGTTTTTACAAATGTGATTAAAGCCTGGGAAGAGGACTCACTCAGCAAAGCGCTTTCTTTGCAAGGCCAATGACCTGAGTTTGAGCCTCAGAACTCACCTTTTAAATGCTGGGTATGGAGGCACACATTTATTTCAGTGCTCGGTGGAGGAAAGGTGGATCCCTGGAGCTTACAGGTCAGCCAACTCAGTCTGGGTTGGTGAGCTTCCAGCCAATAAGAGACTGTCTAAAAACAAATGTCCTCAGCTTCCACCCAGGACTCCGGCGGCCTCACGTGAATGCATAGTGACACACGTCCATGTGCACACACATACATATGAACACAAAGACACACAAAATACACGGGGTAAACATTTTTCTAGGTACTTATGTGTCACAAACCCTCATCTGCTTGCTTTCTCTGTCTTTATAAGATTACCACATCGATGCCACCACATCCCAAATTCTTCTGTGTCATCTGCCCTCGAGGCATCTCTGCACATTTACACAGCAAATGACTGACTTGGCTCCAGCTTTCTGTAGAGAAGAGCCATTTCCTTCGGCAGGCACCCTGTCACCTAATTGCCATTGTGTGGGAGTTCATTAACGCTCCCTTAATCTGTTATGAAGACTTAAAAGGCTTTCAGATCTAGTCAAACTCAAAACACATTTATTTGCTTTTACGATGATTGGAAGGATGTGCACTGTAAATAACCTTATGTTCAACACTTGGCGATATTAATTTCACTCGACTTCATGACTTAAGGTCAAACATGTTCATCAAAGCCGCCATCATGAGCACAGTTTCCTTTTCTATTAAGCGATTACGATCGCTTAGTATTAATGAGTCGTGAAGTTTTAATAAATTTTTGCTGGTGTGAAATCGCCAAACAGTAATTATGAAGCGCACTGGATGGGGGGCTTGTTCCACAGCTTAAGTGTGGCCTGGTATTGTTGGTAAAAACACAGAAGAATGGCGGACAATTAATTAGCTGCTGTCATGGAACCCAAACAAACCTCGGTTGGGGGAGTGAATGCTTTTTTGGTCACAGTGAGCTGTTTAGTCACGTGACCCGGCCCTCTTAAAAAACCCTGCTGTGTGCTGAGGAGGTGGTTTGAGGCAGAAGTCAATATTTTTGACATAATTGTACAGCAGCATGACTGTATGGGGAAGGATGAGGCGCTTGAAATAAAACTGAACGTGGATAAAAATGGATGGAGAGGCAGGCACCAAAGAATCACCATCTCAAGGGTGGGTGGGAACCCTGGACTCCTGAGGTAGCATCCCAGAGGGGGTGGGAACCCGGACTCCTG
>JADRCH010000089.1:2899691-2942096 GCA_019843965.1 Rhynchomys soricoides
ACTCCTGAGGTAGCATCCCAGAGGGGGTGGGAACCCGGACTCCTGAGATGCTCTCAGAGTCCTCCAAAGGACACAGAAGACTCGCTAGAGGATTGTGTTAAAATGCAACTTGGTGCCCTCCCTGACCCTATAAGTGTTGGTCCCACAGTTCTGACGGGGCCTAAGCACTTGCACTCACCCATGAGTATTCTGACACAGGTAAGACACAAAGCTCATAAGAGAAATACTTGTCCAGAAAGTCCAAGTCACAATTCTACACAATTATATGGGAGCCAAGACTCTCGCTAGGCAAACAAACGTGTCAGGTCCCTTATTAAACATGAGACTATAAAACTTATAAATTAGTTTAATAATCCAATAAGAAAAAGATGTTGTGTATGAAGAACATAATAACTGAAGGTTTCTTTTCTTACAGGCACCAGACGAAGAGTTGAGTATTTTATTTGCACAAATCAACCTCACCACAACCCATTTTACAGATGTGGAAACTGAGTCACAGAGTTTTTTTGTTTTGTTTTTTGTTTTGTTTTGTTTTGTTTTTTTAAGCAACTTACTTAGTTACATAGCCAGCTGATAACAATGCTAAGATGTGTGCTTTCTGAGGCAGGCAGTAGGCAGTGAGCGAGCATGTTTAGGAAGGAGAAGAGTGTATCCAGAGAGAGCTAACCTTAAAAACCCTTCCAGGGATGGCTGAGCAGTGCTAGTTGTCCACAACAGCAGCTTTCAGGAGCCTGCCCCAGAGCCCTGAAGGCACATCGGTGTGCCTCAGAGCCTGTGCTAAAGTGAGGGGTTAAGTGGAGTTTCTTAGTCTCCTACGCCATAGCCCCTTCTGGTGTATGTTTCGATGACTGAGTCATGCCATCGTTTGATAAAATGGCTGAGAACTGGAAACTCAGGGTAATCAAGGAAACGGGCATACATAGGTGAAAGTGTAGACCAAGAGAAACTTCCAGAATCAAATCAGGTGAGTGGTGAGGTCAAGGTGGCTCAGGGTTTGGTGGGAAAGGGTTAGTACGGATCAGGAGACAAGCTAGGAGGTGGAGAGATAAGAAATCGGAATCTACTTTAGAGTTGCTTATAGCCGGACAGCTCATTCTTTTAGGAAGCAGTTGCAACCCACCAATTTCTGAATCAGGCTGAGGAAGACATAACTGCTCCACGTCAAGCACTGTGTGAGAACAGTGAACAGCGAGCTATGTCCAGCCCTGTAAATAGGACATCACGGCTGTGTCTACAGGACAGAGGAGACTCACTGGATTCCCATCAACATCTCAGCCTCCCCTTGCTAAGCACCACACAGGTGCCAAGCATGGGCAAAGCCTTCGGAAAATTGGCCATTTGACACCTCAGAATCGCCCAGGAGGAAGACACAGTTCTATTTCCATTTTACATATGGATCTAATTCAGCGTACCACTCTGCTAGGGGAGCATGTTAGGTTGTGAAATCCTAAACCACTGTGTTCTTCCTCTCTGCCTGCGATGGCGCAGGGGAGGCCATGATCCATCTTTAGGACATGGACAGATGGGGCTCTGCTAATTTACAACACAGCTGGGTCATCTCACCACATTTAAAAGCCCACCCCAGCTTGAGGTTACTGCTTCTGTAAGGTGACAAAGGTTGCTCAAACAGAACAGTTAGTGAGTCCATGGTTTGGAGGTCCCACCCAAGATGGCCAAGGTGTATGGAAAGACATAGAAAATATGGCATAAAAATGGCACAAGATAGCCTGTGACTGATCCAATACCTTGCCCAGGTGGAATTTGCCCAGGCACGATTTCAGTAGCAACTTCTTTACCCATTAATGATTGCATACATCATTGTACATTTGCAGGTCTTCCTGAACTCCCTGTTAAAGTACTTACTAACATAACCAGAACCAGGTATCTTTGCCCCTCAAATGCCATCTGAACGACTATTTCCCCTGATTTGCAGAGATCAGTCTCAAAGCTGAGTGGAGCTGGCAAGCGCCACTGTCTCTGTTCTTCACAAATAGGGTTGTCTTCTTATTCTTGGCAGAACTGGTGTCATCCGGCCTTTACCTCATTACGTTTGTCTAGAGTCTTCCCCATCTGGGAGGGAAATCTGATAAATGACTTGAACACAAGGTTGTGCCAACATAGAAGCAAGAATCACGGGGTGGAAGTTGGCAACCATCTCAGAGAAATGTGTTTCCAAACAGAGAGGGAAGCTGAGATGGCCCGTGGCCCAGGCTCCAGTGTGAGGCTTCCTGTGGTGGGGTGAGTCCTTCTCTGGCTCAGGTCGTAGAAAAGCTTGGTTCAAGGGCATAAGAATGCAGCACTTACGAACTATGCTACAATGGCTGTCGACTTCATTGACATGGTGTAAGCAAATATTAAAAGCTGGGTTTTGTAAAGCACTAAACATGTAGCAAACGGTCGGCTAGGTACAGCCACGGACATCACCTCTCAGGGGAAGACTCAGCATGCCTCTAAACCCCAGGAACAGGACAGTATCAACAGTGAGATTTTTTCCCCCTAATGGCACCATGGGTGATTTCTCTCTGCTCTTTTATGCATTTAAAATGTTCAGCGTTGAACAACTAGTTCATACAACAAAAGAACATCAAACTCTGTTTATAAATTTGTGTCTGTTCACTGATCAGACACAACAGAGACAGACAAGGAAAATACATCTCTGTCCATGAGAAGACCAGAGGACACTTATATCCCATCAGCAATGAGCACGCCTGCTGGCTTTCACCTTGCTTCTGAAATGCCCTTCCTGGGGCAGAGAAACTAGAGACCTTGATGAAGGGCTGATTCTAGGGCCGAGAAGGAGATGAATCTATAGTATTTTGTTGTGATAAAGGGGAGGGGATACTCAAAACTACCATGGCAATGCATCAAATGGAAGGGCATTGGGAAAAATTATGAGTGAGAAAGTAAATTCACAGCAAGAGACTAGAAAAGCCTGGGTTAATATTGAGAGGAATAAAACAAGAAATGGAAAGGTTACTGAGGAATAGGTTATTTACCAGTCTCAGAGTCTGTCACCTCAGGTTAATACTTAATTGTCAGGCAGGGTGAGGAGAGTAATTTTATATCAGGGAAGCTAGTGATTGACACCAATGTCATGAGACAGGACGAGGCAGGCAGCATTGTGTGACACCTGCTTGGGAGGTCTGGAAAGGACTCTCGTCGCTTCTGTGACATTCTTGCTAGACATGCTAACTTAAAATCAGAACATCAGACAAACTGCAAATGCTACAAATTATCTGCTCTCTTGCTTAAGTTAGCTTTAATTATCAACTTGACACAGGCTAGAGTCACCTGGGAAGGAGGCCTCAGTTGGGGGACTACCCAGATCAGACAAGGCTGTGTGCATGTGTGTGCAAGATTATCTTGGCTGTTGATTGATGTAGGAAAGCTCGGTCCACTGATGGCGAAGTCATTCCCTAGGCAGGCAATCCTGGGCTGCAAAGGAAGCTGGCTGAACATGAATCTAAGCAAGCATCAGAGCTCCACCATGGTTTCTGTATTAAGTTCCCATTTAAGTTCCTGACCTGGCTTGCTTCAGTGATAGACTGTGACCTGGAAGTATAAGCCAAATAAACTCTTTTCAAGTTACTCTTCATCTGCGTGTTTTTAATCAAAGCAACAGAAAAGAAACTAGCACACATAATCTTCAGAAGAAATCTCGATCGTGAGATTTGAGGAGAGATTCAGGGGACAGACAGTATTCCGGATGACAGAAATACAACATGGTCCTAAACTGGGACCACTCGTGAAACTTTATGAAGTTTGAGGCTTAAAGTGGTGAAATGCAGAGATGTTAGCTCTTGGCCTTGCTGCTTGTGTTTTGGAAATGAGAATGACTTTATATGCAGAAAATATACAAAAACGAGTATCTGGTGTGATAAGCCTCATGTTTTCAGGGCAAAGAGTGTACAATCTGCCAAACTTTTGGTGGGTTTTAGATTGTTTTGAAAATATTTAACAAGTCATTGATGTACCAGAATGGATGGACTGTATGGTAAGGCTGTGAACATTAGTGCAGAAGCAATTCTATTTCTACTTGGAGGTGACCCCAAGACTTAGTGCTGAGTCAAGATCTCCTTAATGCTCACCTTAAGGCAGTCAGGACTCTATAGAAGGAAGTTTTCTGCCATGTAGCATATATGTAATATCATAAGACATTTTTACAGGATGAAAATGAACCTTCTACCTCCATTAAAAGCATGCCATTGGAGGGCCTACAATGCCAACAGTCTCACTGACAAGAACTAGTTGCCAAAATTAATGCCAGGAGGACTAGATGAGGTAAGGTGCTGAAGTGGTTTATTATTTTTGAATGACTTATTAATGAGTTTTGATTCCAGCAATAATTAAATACCAGGGCCAATTTTCAGGAGATTAATTAGGTGAGATCATCTGGATTGATGGATCCAGGTAAATCCTAAGCATGGCCAATGGTCTAGAGTAAACACCTGCCATTATCACAGTCATTAACCTTATCACGATCACTGGAGCAGCAGTCTGCCAAGCGTGTTTCTCTCCTCTTCGTTGCAGGTGGGCATACTCCAGGCTCATCGTGAGGCAGCTCATAACAACTTAAAGATGCTTTGGAAGGATGCAGGTATGTCGGAAACTGGTTCTTCAGTGCTGAAAATTATGAACTCATTGGAGCGGTGGCCAATGGTGCTGAGACAGAGATTCCCTTGGGGATATCGCAGTGCAAGACTCAATAACCAACAGACTGTTTTAAGGTCACACATATTGACCTATAATTGGTTCCTCCCAGAGAGTCAAAGGCGAAGGGAAGGTCTGTGAAAATCACAATCCCAGAGTGTTTCTGCTTTATTTTTTTTCCACCTGTGACTCCTATAAAACAGTGACCTAAGAACCCCAGGCTGGCCATGTAGTCAGGATGAAAAGGTAGCTTTAAATGGCATGCCCAGTAAACTAACTGGTTTGTAACTAGGGAAAGGGGAAAAAAGTGGAACTCGATATCTACTGCCAGGAAAATAAAAGACTAGGCACCTCGACCAATTTCCCCACTGAAAATGGCTTAAAATGCTGGCAAAATGCTGTGAGCACCCTCTGAAGTGCTCTGTGGAGCTGGCAAGAAAATAAAAAACACCGAGACTGGAGAATGAAGTGAAGATGTGAACTCAAGAAGCAGAAACAGAGCAGCTTCTATCGGGGCTGTTTGCAGAACCAAGGACATGAAGCTTCCAGTTTCCCAGGTGCATGCAGCACCAGAGACAAAACACAGGTCTGTTTAGGAGGAGTGGATCCAAGAACAGACCCTAACTAATGAGACCAGACTCCTCGAAGCTAGGTTCTCAGTATAGGGGAAATTAGAAATGAGTCCACTACACCTTCACCACCAAAAAAGTGCTGCCCTTAAGCCCCAGAACTGAAGGATGAAGAGAATCCTGGAGAAACCATTCTGACACTATTGTCTTTGCTTGGGGTGCAGTCTGAGTTCTTGTATTCTAGTGCAAGTGCCCCTAGATTACCAGGGAATCCGGGTATCAGCAAATGTTCTCTTAAGGATTCATCTCATAAAGAATTGTCAGATAAAAGTTCCAGGATAAATGAACAATAAGGGACTTTAGGGATCCTTTAGAAAAATGGGCAAAAAGAAATAACAGCTATGACTAAAAATCCTGAAAATACCAGAGACAGAACACAAAATTATAGAAATAAAAGATAAGATTAAATACCAGCAGTATCAAAGAGACATTTTGGATGACCAAGAGGATACAGCTGGAGAGGGAAGTAAAGAAATGGTCCAATCACAGGGCCGTCCTGATCAATAAACAATGACGTCAGCAGTGCTGAGACGAAGAAACCTTGTTCTCCATAGAGCTGCAGAAGTAAAGCATATTGTAAAATTAACAATTGAGTGGGTAAAAGGACTTGATCCATATGGCCACATATGACATAAAAGGCAACACACGTGTAAAACATTAATACACTAAATGGAAAGAACACACATATGTGCGATGCATGTGCATATGTTAGAACATACTGTGGAGGTCAGAGAACAACTTTTGGGGGTCATTTCTTTCCTTCGATTATGTGGATTTCAAGAATAGAACTCAGATCCTCAGACTTGGTCTCAAGCTCTCTTATCAGCTGAGCCATCTCACCTGCCTGCTTCCCTTGTATTTAAATGTGAGCATCTTTGCCAGCTGGCCTAATAACATGTGTTTTAAAAGCCAGGATACATTAAGGTTCCATATACTATCTCGTATTTGAAACTTCCTAAATTGAGAAATTAACTAAAAGTGAAAAAAAAAAAAAAAACTACCCAGAGAAAAGACAGATCACTCTGAAAAAAAAAAAAAAAATTGTAGCCAGTTTGTTGACCTCAAGAATGGAGCAGGAAAGATAAGGATGGAGTTCACAGATTTGCCGCATGCTGGGATAAAAAAAATCGCTATCAGCACGGAATTTTACCAAAAGTGAAAATACATTGTGAGAACAAGAATCAGGTGTTCGCAGACAGGCCAAAGCTGAATGTTTCTCAGTGACAAACCTTCACTAAAGCAAGTCCTAAGCATGGACTCCAGGCCGAAAGAAAGGGATCCACAGGGAAGGCCCAAGATGCAGGAGGGCTCAGAGGAAGAAATAGGTATGTTTAAATGTAAACATCCATTTCAAGAATGATCTTCCTCATAATCATGCCCAAAGTTAAATTCCAACCAGAATTCTATTTGAAGAAAGCTAATGTGGGAAAGCCTGCCCCGGACAAATGTATGTTTACCCCACTTCCAAAAACACATGAATCACTTAAGAGCCCCATCATGTGTTGGGCCACAAACAGGATAAGTGATACTGGTTTCTGGGTCAGCATCAACTTATACCTCATCTTAATATCAATATAATTTAACATTTATCCCAGACAAATCTTCCTGTTTGAGTGTGAAGATATGCGTTTGTTCTAACCATAGGCAAGTCTCAGCAATCTCCAAATACTTATTATTATAAAGCTATGTTCTCTCCATAACATGATTAACTCAGAAGTCAGTAACAATGGGCAGTGTACTAGCATACACCAACTCAAGCGATTGAAGCTTTGTGGTAGTTTGAACGAAGATTGCCTCCATGGGCTTATATGTTTGAATGCTTGGTCTCCAGTTGCTGGAACTATTTTGGGACGGATGAGGAGGTGTGGCCTTGTTGGAGGAGGTGTGTCACTGGGGTTTGAGGTTGCCCATGCCAGGCCCAGTCTTTCTCTCTCTGCCTCCAATGTGTTGATCATATGTAAGCTTTCAGCTGCAGCTTCAGTATCATGCCTGCACACCACTGCCATGGATGTACCCTCTGAAATGGGAAACAAGCCTCCAATGAACTCTGTAAGTTACCTTGGTCATGATGTGTCTCCACAGTGATAGCACAGTGACTACAACAGGCTCCATGCTGCTCAAGATGCTGCTAAGAAGGTCCTTGTCATCCTCCCACATCAGTGGTGGTTCTGTGTCAGGGTGACAGGTCCACACAGCTCAAGTCTACTTTCTCTGTCAGACACTTAGTGCTCAGCTTGGCAAGGCTGCTTCATAGAAAAGGAGTGTCTAGCTCCATGATGGAAGTTTTTTGAGTTTGCTACAGGCCACAAAGAATACACACCTCCATTCCTCTTCAGTAGGACTGAGCCTGTGCAACAGGCCATAAAGGATACCCCCCACTCCTCTCCAGTAGAACTCATTCCATCTGGAGCCTGTGCAGAAGCTCCAGCTGAGGGAGCTAAGACTGAGGAGAAAGACAACTCAGGGTGGGGCAGGGAAACAAGACTCATTGGTGGGCTCAGTTGATCAGAGAAAAGGAGAGAGAAGTGCAAAACACCCATTCAGGGACTGTCTGCAAAGGAGCTGAATTTGGTTGGGTCAGTCAGTGTGTAAGAACGATGTACACTATTACCATCCCCCACCCCAGAGCCGTGCTGACCACAGTGGGGCCTACAGCGGTGACTGGGAAAATCTAAAATAAGTCTAACAGAGATCCTGTAGGGGCAGAAAAATAACCAGTCTGATGCAAGACATGAATGCACACATCCAGGAAGCTGTCAACTCCACATCTGACGAATGTAAACAGAGACATGTCACGGGGAAGATGCCAGTGGAGCAGCGAAGGGAGAGAGGAATCCTGCAAGCAGAAAGATGACAGTCATCACCGTGATTGATATAAAGGAACCCCCGAAGATGAACTGCTGGCTTCTCAGCAGGAACAGTGGAGGTCAGAAGTTGGTGGTATGATATACCCAAAATGCTGCTGACGCATTAAAAAATAGTTTTCTACCCGGGATTTTATATCTTGTCAAATTAGCTTATGAAAATGAAGGCACCAAAGGCATTGCAGATAAACTGTGAAATAATATCTGTTGCTAGCCAAGCTGACTTACAGACAATGCTAAAAGTAATTCTTGTTATATGTTGGGGAATCTTTTGGGTATATGCCCAGGAGAGGGAATAACTGAGTCCTCAGGTAATACTGTGTCCAATTTTCTGAGGAACCGCCAGACTGATTTCCAGAGTGGTTGTACCATCTTGCAATCCCACCAGCAATGGAGGAGTGTTCCTCTTTCTCCACATCCTCGCCAGCATCTGCTGTCACCTGAGTTTTTGATCTTAGCCATTCTGACTGGTATGAGGTGAAATCTCAGGGTTGTTTTGATTTGCATTTCCCTGTTGACTAAGGATGTTGAGCATTTCTTTAGGTGCTTCTCGGCCATTCGAGTTTCTTCAGTTGAGAATTCTCTGTTTAGCTCTGTTCCCCATTTTTAATGGGGTTATTTGATTCTCTGAAGTCTAACTTTTTGAGTTCTTTGTATATATTGGATATTAGCCCTCTATCGGACATAGGATTGGTGAAGATCTTTTCCCAATCTGTTGGTTGCCGTTTTGTCCTATTTACAGTGTCTTTTGCCTTACAGAAGCTTTGCAATTTCATGATGTCCCATGTGTCATAAGCCATTGATGCTCTGTTCAGGAACTCTTCCCCTGTGCCCATGTGTTCGAGACTCTTCCCCACTTTCTCTTCTATTAGATTCAGTGTATCTGGTTTTATGTGGAGGTCCTTAATCTACTTGGACTTGAGCTTTGTACAGGGAGATCAGAATGGATCAATTAGCAATCTTCTACATGTAGACCACCAGTTGAATCAGCACCAGTTGAAAATGATGTCTTTTTTCTACTGGATGGTTTTAGCCCCTTTGTCAAAGATCAAGAGTCCTGAAGTGCGTGGGTTCATTTCTGGGCCTTCAATTCTATTCCATTGATCTTCCTGCCTGTCACTGTGCCAATACCATGCACAGTTTTTCTTACTATTGCTCTATAGTACAGCTTGGTGGCAGGGATGCTGATTCCCCCAGAAGTCCTTTTGTTGTTGAGAATAGTTTTCTCTATCCTGGATTTTTTTGTTATCCCAAATGAATTTGCAAATTGCTCTTTCTAACTCTATGAAAAACTGAGTTGGGATTTTAATGGGGATTGCATTGAATCTGTAGATTGCTTTCAACACGATGGCCATTTTAACTATATTAATCCTGCCAATCCATAAGCATGGCAGATCTATCAGTCTTATGGGATCTTCTTTGATTTCTTTCTTCAGGGACTTGAAGTTCTTGTCATACAGATCTTTAACTTGCTTGATTAGAGTCACACCAAGATACTTTATATTATTTGTGACAATTGTGAAGGATATCATTTTTCTAATTTCTTTCTCAGCTTGCTTATTATTTGAGTAGAGGAAGGCTACTGATTTGTTAGAGTTAATTTTGTATCCAGCTACTTTACTGAAGTTGCTTATCAGCTATAGGAGTTCTCTGGTAGAGTTTTTTGGTTCACTTAAGTATATGATCATATCATCTGCAAATAGTGATATTTTGATTTCTTCCTTTCCAATTTGTATCCCTTTGACCTCCTTTTGTCGTCTAATTGCTCTAGCTAGAACTTCAAGTACTATATTGAGTAGATAGGGAGAGAGTGGACAGCCTTGCCTAGTCCCTGATCTTGATGGGATTGCTTCAAGTTTCTCTCCATTTAGTTAGATTTTGGCCACTGGTTTGCAGTATATTGCTTTTACTATGCTTAGGTATCGGCCTTGAATTCCTGATCTTTCCAATACTTTTATCATGAAGGAATGTTGAATTTTGTCAAATGCTTTTTCAGTATCTAATGAAATGATTATGTGGTTTTTCTCTTTGAGTTTGTTTATGTAGTAGATTATGTTGATGGATTTCCAGAAGTTGACCCATTCCTGAATTTGTGGGATGAAGCCTACTTGATCATGGTGAATGATTGTTTTGATGTGCTTTTTTATTCATAACAGCCTTATTTATAACAGCCAGAAGCTGGAAAGAATCCAGATGTCCTTCAACAGAGGAATGGATACAGAAAATGTGGTACATTTACACAATGAAGTATTATTCAGCCATTAAAAATGATTAATTCATGAAATTCTTAGCCAAATGGATGGAACTAGAAAATATCATCCTAAGTGAGATAACCTAATTGCAAAAGAACACACATGGTATGCACTCACTGATAAGTGGATATTAGCCCAAAAGCTCCGAATACCCAAGATACAATTCACAGGCCACATGAAGCTCAAGAAGATGGAAGACCAAAGTGTGGGTGCTTCGGTCCTTCTTAGAAAAAGGAAGAAAATATTCACAGGAGCAAATATGGAGACAAAATGTAGAGCAGAGACTGAAGGAAAGGCCATCCCAGACTACCCCACCTGGGGATTCATCCCATACACAGTCACCAAGCCCAGAAACTATTGTGGATGCCAGGAAGTGCTTGCTGACAGGAGCCTGATAGCTGCCTCCTGAGAGGCTCTGCCAGAGCCTGACAAGTACAGAGGTGGATGCTTACAGCCAACCATTGGACTGAGCACAGGGTCCCCAATGGAGGAGTTAGAGAAAGGACTGAAGGAGCTGAAGGGGTTTGCAACCCCATAGGAAGAACAAGAATACCAGCCAGAACCCCTAGAGCTCCCAGGAACTAAGCTACCAACCAAGGAGTACACATGGCTCCAGCTGCATATGTAGCAGAAGATAGCCTCGCCAGGTATCAATGGGAGTAGAGGTCCTTGGTCCTATGAAGGCTTGATAAATGCCCCAGGGTAGGGGAATCAGGGCAGGGAGGTGGGAATGGGTGGGTGGGTGGGGGAACACCCTTATAGAAGCAGGGAGAGGGAGGATGTGATAGGGGGTTCTGGGAGTGGGGGCAAACCAGGAAAGGGGATAACATTTGAAATGTAAATAAAGAAAATATCCAGTAATAAAAGCAATTCAAATGGATGAAATGTCCATCAAATTTCAATTTCAAATGGATGAAAGGTCCATCATCCCAGATAGTAATTTGAATCTATGTGGGGGTGGGGGGGTAGAGCACTAATACTTTTATACAAAGCAAGGAAGCAGGTTAATGTCAAATATTTTCTCCTTCTCTTGACTGAATTGAAATTCGCTGTAAAAAAGAAAACAAAACAACAAACAAACAAAAAACAACAAGAACAAACCCAGCATGTATATAAGTGTGTTGTTGAGGCTATAATCTATAGAAATAGAAAACATTCTACAGTAAAAGCTTTTTAAAACATGTGTTTGTTATTTTTTTTCCCCGAACAAAATACCTGACAAAAGCAACTTGAGGGACGGGGGTTTCTTATGGTGGAGGGTTTGAAGGAAAAACCAGTGGGCAGGCATGGGCAGCAACTGCCCACACAGCCCCAGCTGCCCACACCGTGCCTGCCGCTTGAAAGCAAGGAGACATAGTTCTGCTGTCAGCCTGCTTCCTTTCCTGTTCCGCTCACCCACGTAGTGCAGGCCTCCAGCCTGTGAGATAAGGTGTGCATATTCAGGGTGTGATACAGCAGCGTTGGTTCCTAAATGACTCAAGTCCGGTCAAGTTGACAATGGAGATTAGCCATCACAGGAGGCAAGTGTCATAAGAGCCACATGTCCAGTGGAAAGCGCTGCATGTTAGTCACATCTTTCTAAATGACGGACTAGCCAGTCTTTAGATGTGTTGGGCATTCTGCATCCACAGAGCATTCTGTATTTGGATAAATAAGATCTGAAAACCATTGTGTCCATGCTGAACATATAGAGCTTTTATTCTGTCATGATTCTCTAAAATACAGCATAAAAATTATTCATATAATATTCATACTGCATTATGTATTATAAGTAATCTGGAGATCATTTAAATAGAAAGCTATGCATAGGTCTTCTGAAAAAATATACATCATTTTATGTAAGGGACTTGAGAATGGTCATTTGTGTATCTACACACTATCTATAGAAAGTTTTGGAATCCGCGTCCTAGGAAACAATAGAAGACAGTACAATTGCATCTTTTTTTATCCAATCCTCTCTTGACTGATTTTAAATGCAATCGGGAGAGACAATATGCATATAGTTTGTAGTGAAACAACAGGCAGAAACACGAGACCCAGGAGATGGAAAAATGCTGCATTGGAGCAAGAAGCTGACACCAGTCAGACGCAGGAGGACTGGCACCCTGAAAGGTGATGGGCAGTCTCTCTGATAGTGTACTTTCACAGTGGCAGCTAAGAGTGATCACTGAGGGAATGAAGAGCGATTGCTGATGTGCTGCCTTCCGGGGGGTTGGAAATGTTCAACACGTAACTCTGATGGTTGATCCACGGCTCGGAGAGTAGCTAAACCCATTGGATTGTGCAGTGTCAAGGGTGCGTCATGATGACACATGATGAAGCTGTTAAGAATGAGAAGATTTCAAAATTTGTAAAGTAAAAAGGGAAGCCACAGAACGGAAGATAACCACACTAGATATAATCGAGGGAGAAGTGGTTTACAGACTGTGAGAAGAACTTCTACAAATAGGTACCTAAAAGAGCCCAGCTATGAGGAGAAACTACCAACCACAGCTGCAGCCCATAAAGACACGAGACAGTCTTCATTAGTAATCAGAAACATAATACTAAGTCCCAGTGAAATACTTCCCCAGCCGCTAGACAGGCAAATCCAAGCAGCTGTGACAACTCCAAGCCTCAACATAGATTTAATCCATTGGGAATACACAACAAGACCCACAAGAGGAATTAGTGGGTAAAGGTGCCTGCTGGACAAGCCAGGAGACCTGAGTTGGATCTCCAGAATCTACATAGAGGTGGAAGGAGAGATATGACCCCATAAAGTTGTCTTCTGATCTCCACAGGCATGCCATGGTGTATACCTACCACCTACCCGTCAACACGTGCTTGCTATGCTGTATACCCCTGCTCTGATGTCCACACATATGCCCAGATGACTACACCCTCCATACACAGCTGGCACATACTCATAAAATGACAAAAAATGCCTAAATAAAATAATAAAAAAAAACCAACCAATAAAGGGAATGCAATTTTTGGAAAATAATTTGGTATTATCTAGTAAAACTCAACATGTATACATGTTGCGAATCAGCGAGTTTGCTCCTGTCTATCTACTTTAAAGCAATGCCATCCAAATTCAACAGCAACCAGCAAGTAAACCACTGAAATGTGAGAGATTTCAAAGATATTGTACTGGGAAAAGCTGATGTAAAATAACCCATTAATAATGTTTATATTGGTTACATGTTGACATCATAATGTTTTAAATATGCTATGTTATTAAGTGTTATTAAATTGATTTCACACTTATACCTTTTATGTGATTACTAGAAATTTTTAGACTATTTATGTAGCTTCCTGTTGAATACTACAGATGTGGTGGTTAACACTGGATTTCAACTTGACAGACTGGAATAAACTCACCTGGAAAGGAGTTTCCAGTTGGATTAATGAGGTAAAAAGACTCACCCTGACTGTGAGAGGCGCCACTGGGCTTTGGTCCTTAATTGAATCAAAAGAAGACTTGAGAGTAAGCATGGGTCTCTCTCTGCCTTCCTGACTGTTGATTTAATGTGAACAACTGCCTCACACTCGGCTTCCTCCAAACTTGTGAGCAAAACCAAGCCCTTCCTTCCTTCCACAGTTGCTCTTGCAGGATACTTTCTCACAACAAAAAGAAAAATAACTAAATCACTTCCTCAGAGAAACCTTGTACAAGAATAGCTAAGGCACACAGAAAACACCTGTCTATCAGACTTGATCACAGGAGCGAAAGAAAACTGGAAACATTAAAATGGACAACCCAGATGCCCTCAGTAGCAATAGGGTGGACAGTAGTTTTCAACTTGTGAAACAACAGAAATGTGTATCAAAGTATCAGGGATAGATCTGTATCTATGTGCATCTGTGTAGAAGAATTTTTTTAAGTTTATTTTTTTCATTTTTTCATACTTTCTTTACATTTCAAATGTTTTCCCCTTTCCAGATTTCCCCTTTGCAACCTCCCCATTCCCTTCCCCTTCCCCTGCCACTATGGGGGTATTCTCCCAACCACCCACCTACCTACTCTTGTCATCCCTCCTTGGCATTCTCCTATACTAGAGGATCTAACACCCTCAGGCCTAAGGGGCTCTGCTCCCGTTGATGTCTAACAGAAACCCTCCGCCAACACCATGGGTCCCTCCATGTGTATTCTTTAGTTGGTGGATCAGTTTCCAGGAGTATTGAGGGGTCAAGCAAGTTGCCACTGTTGCTCCCTCCCTGGGGCTGCAAACTCCCTCAGCTCCTTCAGTCCCTTCTCCAACTCCTCCATCTGAGACCTCCCACTCAGCCCTATGGTTGCTGTGATGTGACTCTTGGGTATTTTAAACTTTTGGGCTAATAACCATTTATCAGTGAGTACATACTATGTTCATTCTTATGTGACTGTGTTACTTTGCTCAGGATGATATTTTCAAGTTCCATCCATTTGCCTAAGAATTTCATGAAGTCATTGTTTTTAATAGCTGAGTAGTATTCCATTGTGTACCACATTTTCTGTATCCATTCCTCTGTGGAGGGACATCTGGGTTGTTTCCAGCTTCTGGCTATTATAAATATGAGCTACTATGAACATAGTGGAACATGTGTCTTTATTACATGTTGGAGCATCTTCTGGGAATATGCCCAGGAGTGGTATACCTGGGTCCTCAGGTAGTATTATGTTCATTTTTCTGAGGGTCCTCCAAACTCATTTCCAGAGAGGTTGTATCAGCTTGCATTCTCACCAGCAATGGAGGAGTGTTCCTTTTTCTCCACATCCTCGCCAACATCTGCTGTCACCTGAGTTTTTGATCTTAGCCATTCTGACTGGTGTGAGGTGGAATCTCAGGGTTGTTTTGAGTTGCAATTCTCTGATGACTAAGGATGTTGAACATTTCTTTAGGTGCTTCTCAGCCATTCGAGTTTCCTCAGTTGAGAATCCTCTGTTTAGCTCTGTTCCCCATTTTTTGATAGGGCTATTTGGATCTCTGGAGTCTAGCTTCTTGAGTTCTTTGTACACATTGAATATTAGCCCTCTATCGAATGTAGGATTGGTAAAGATCTTTTCCCAATCTGTAGGTTGCCCTTTTGTCCTATTTAGAGTGTCCTTTGCCTTACAGAAGCATTGTAATTTCACGAGGTCCCATTTGTCGATTCTTGATCTTAGAGCACAAGCCATTGGTGTTCTGTTCAGGAACTTTTCCCCTGTGCCCATGTATTGGAGACTTTCCCCCACTTTCTCTTCTATTAGATTCAGTGTATCTGGTTTTATGTGGAGGTCCTTGATCCACTTGGACTTGAGCTTTGTACAAGGAGATATGAATGGATCAATTCACAATCTTCTACATGTAGACCTATAGTTGAACAAGCACCATTTGTTGAAGATGCTGTCTTTTTTCCACTGGATGGATTTAGCTCCTTTGTCAAAGATCAAGTGACTGTAAGTGTGTGGGTTCATTTCTGGGTGTTCAGTTCTATTCCATTGATCTACCTGCCTGTCACTGTACCAAATACCATGCAGTTTTTATCACTACTGCTCTGTAGTACAGCTTGAGGTCAGGGAGGCTGATTTCCCCAGAAGTCCTTTTATTGTTGAGAATCGTTTTTGCTATCCTGGGTTTTCTGCTATTCCATAAGAATTTGAGAATTGCTCTTTCTAAGTCTATGAAAAATTGAGTTGGGATTTTGATGGGGATTGCATTGAATCTGTAGATTGCTTTCGGCAGGATCGCCATTTTAACTATATTAATCCTGCCGATCCAAGAGCATGGGAGATCTTTCCATCTTCTGAGGTCTTCTTCGATTTCTTTCTTCAGAGACTTGAAGTTCTTGTCATACAGATCTTTCACTTGTTCTGTTAGAGTCACACCAAGATATTTTATATTGTTTGTGACAATTGTGAAGGGTGTCATTTCCCTAATTTCTTTCTCAGCCTGTTTATCCTTCGAGTATAGGAAGGCTACTGATTTGTTTGAGTTAATTTTGTATCTGGCCACTTTGCTGAAGTTGTTTATCAGCTGTAGGATATCTCTGGTGGAGTTTTTTGGGTCACTTAAATATACCATCATATCATCTGCAAAATAGTGATATTTTGATTTCTTTCTTTCCAATTTGTATCCCTTTGACCTCCTTTTGTTGGCTGATTGCTTTAGCTAGAACTTCAAGTACTATATTGAATAGATAGGGAGAGAGAGGGCAGCCTTGCCTAGTCCCTGATTTTAATGGAATTGTTTCGAGTTTCTCTCCATTTACTTTGATGTTGGCCACTGGTTTGCTGTATATTGCTTTTACTATATTTAGGTATGCTCCTTGAATTCCTCATCTTTCCAAGACTTTTATCATGAAGGGATGTTGAACTTGGTCAAATGCTTTTTCAGCATCAAACAAAATGACCATGTGGTTTTTTTCTTTGAGTTTGTTTGTGAAGTGGATCACATTGATGGATTTCTGGGTATTGAACCATCCCTGCATCCCTGGGATGATGCCTACTTGGTCATGGTGAATGATTGTTTTGATGTGTTCTTTGATTCAGTTTGCAAGAATTTTATTGAGTATTTTTGCATCGATATTCATAAGGGAAATTGGTCTGAAGTTTTCTTTTATTGTTGGTTCTTTGTGGGGTTTAGTTATCGGTGTAACTGTAGCCTCATAGAATGAATTGGGTAGTGTTCCTTCTGTTTCTATTTTGTGGAATAGATTGAAGAGAATTAGTATTAGGTCTTCTTTGAAGGTCTGATAGAATTCTGCATTGAACCCATCTGGTCCTGGGATTTTTTTTTTTTTTGGTTGGGAGACTGTTAATGACTGCTTCTATTTCCTTAGGGGTTATGGGACTGTTCAGATGGTTTATCTGATCCTGATTTAACTTTGGTCATTGGCATCTGTCTAGAAACTTGTCCATTTCCTCCAGATTTTCCAGTTTTGTTGCTTATAGGCTTTTGTAGTAAGAACTGATGATTTTTTTTTTTAATTTCCTCAGAATCTGTTGTTATATCTTCCTTTTCATTTCTAATTTTGTTAATTTGGATACTGTCTCTGTGCCCTCTGGTTAGTCTGGCTAAGGGTTTATCTATCTTGTTGATTTTCTCAAAGAACCAGCTCCTGGTTTTGTTGATTCTTTGTATAGTTCTTTTAGTTTCCACTTGGTTGATTCCAGCCCTTAATTTGATTATTTCCTGCCTTCTACTCCTCTTGGGTGTATTAGTTTCTTTTTGTTCTAGAAATTTCAGGTGTGCTGTTAAGCTGCTAGTGTATCCTCTCTCCAGTTTCTTTTTGGGGACATTCAGAGCTATGAGTTTTTCTCTTAACACCACTTTCATTGTGTCCCATAGGTTTGGGTATGTTGTACTTTCATTTTCATTAAATTCTAGGAAGTCTTTAATTTCTTTCTTTATTTCTTCCTTGGCCAAGTTATCATTGAGTAGAGCATTGTCTTAAAAACGATTGCAAATGAGGTTCTCACTGGGTGGTAATGGTGAGTTCTTTTATAAATAATTATTTTAAAACTTCGCATTCATCATTTCACTTTCTTCTGAAAGCCCACCATGAGTTCTCATCCCTAAAGAGATGTCTCTATCAATCCTTCCAAGGTCAGGGAATGTCACAGAAAATGAGTGGAAAGAATGTAAGTGCCAAAGAATGGGGAGGATGCTGGGAAGCAATGTCTTCTCCATGTGACATGGCTTTGCACTCCCAAACTCACTGCAACCATGGTTTCCCACAGGAGATGAGCCCATCAGCTTTTCACCATGGACAGAAGAGGGTCTCATGAAGATCTGTCCCCTGGAAGCTATTGACTATCAATAATTGATGGGAAACACACAAGCAACTTTAATTAATCTCAGGAACACACTTGTGCAACACACACACACACATACACACACACATACACACACATACACACACATATATACACACATACACACACACACATACACACACACATACACACACACATACACACACACATGCACACACACATACACACACACACATATATACACACACACATACACACACACACACACATGAAACTATAGAGGTTTGCTGGAAAGAAGTTGATCGACAGGAATGGGGGGGATGAGAGAGGTTACTGGGGTGTCTATGGACATGACCAAAAATGTTGCATACCTATATCAAATTGTCAGTGAGTAAAAATGTTATAAAGATGAGAACAGCTTAATAAAATAAATTCAAAGAAACCCAAAAAAGAAATCAATAGGATAAAGCAAAAAAATTACTCAATAAAAAAAAAGTAGTGAAAAAAATCATATTGGTTGGAAAAACCCCCAAACTTCTTTTGTTACAAAGTTTTTGAACCCACGCATGTGGAGTTGATAGACCCAGTAGAGAGGACTAGGAGGCACCAGCATGAGTTCTGAGGACTCGCTGGGCATCTCTGGACTTTTGGGGTTTGACTACTTCCACATTAAAGGCAGCACAGCTTGGCTCTTGATGCTTCTAAAGCAGAGAGTGTTCTGTTTTGTAAAGCCAGGAGCAAACTTCCCGGGAATTATTCCAGATCTAGGTCAGTGCAACCCAGATAAGTTCACATCAGTTAATCCTGCCCTCCACGTCCTCCCATGACCACTCTGACCTGGAGACTCAACCTCTCTGTGGGAGCTAATTTTACCTGAGTTCTCTGATAGATGGCGTGAGAAATATTTGAAAGGCTTTACATTTTAATGATACCTTAAAGTCTGTTTCAGTTTCCACTTCGCTTGTTAGAACAGAAGCTTGGCTTGCTTTTCTGTTGGTGTCTTTGGTGTTATTTAGACTGCTTCAGAGTCCCTGGGAAACCAGTTTCAAGGTGAGGTGAGACTGTTTTTCTGCAGTCCGAGGTTAAGAAGCCGTAGGTTACCCACCGGGGGGAGTGACCTCAAACAAAGCTTTCAAACTCTGGGCACAATTGTTTATATTTACTATAGGTTCACAATCCATGGTGAAGGGGTATGGTTCATTCCTTCCCCTCCCACCCATGGGCCCTTGGTCAACAGCAGAATTAAAGAGAGAGAAAAGCAAGTGTGAGTCACCCACCCTTTAAAGCTGGAGATGCTAGGCAAGAGAGAGACCCTGGATCACACTCCACAGTTGTCCCGCTGCTTGTCAGGGAAGCACGGGTCTTTCACGGTGGCCCAGCAAAGTTGAGAGGGATTCACCTCCTGGTAGCAGCTCAGGTATTAAAGGCAAAATGGAACAACCTTCTACCCTGCCATTTGTTCAGGGAGAATGTAGCTGATAGCTCTGGAGAAAGCTTTTTCTAGCCATGTGGACTTCCATTATGGTCAAAGCCCAGCCAACCTATGGTAACAGGGAGCTAAGCAAATGCAGCAACAATTCTCAGGCATTGCTTTTATGGGATAGGATGTGTATGCTTTGAAGCTAAATAAATTTTTACAGAAGAGCTTGTCATTTGAGAGAAACGCTGGTCTGAATGCTGCAGTTAGAGTATCCTTTACAAATACGAAGGTCAAATCCAGGGCCTTGTCCAAGCTAGACAAGTGCAGTCCATCAATCTGCATCCCTAGCCAAGAGCTACTTCAGGTTTCCTTGAGAAGGTAGCATTTAAACCAAGACCACCATGACAATAAAATCTAGGGGTAGAGCTCTTTCCCCCAGAAAGGAGAACAGTGTGTTCAAAGGCCCAAAGATGGCAAGTGGTGTGTATAAGAAGCAAGAGATGACCCATGCACTCGGGTAGGTTGCAAGAGCCCTCAGGTGGGCTAAACAAACCCCAATCTCCAATCTCTGGGATAGAACTTGTATCGCTGTCAGACACTTAAGATCTGCTCAGACCGTTTGGGACGTATATGTACTTGGTCTGAGGTACTACATGAGTGGGATGGATAGCCATTAGGCCATAGCAGGACCACAGAGTCCCCAGGGAACACCCATCAGCAGATGACTAACTAGACAGCAAAAGGGTCTCTTCCCTGGTCTAAGCATAGTGTCCTAGAGGAAACATGTCAGGGGACAGAGTCTGATCACACAGGATCCACTTAAGAAGACATCTGACCCCTCCCACTGGAAGAAGTTCTATTGGGCAGGTCTGTGTTTTGTCAAATAGCCAATTTTGTATTGTGAGTAGTTGAAATACACTTCAATCGAATGTGGTGCAGGGTTGGATTTAAGGATTCCTTGGGGAACTGCCCTCTCTCCTCACAGTCTTATCTCAGTAACTCCCCTTTCCTGTGCCTGAGCCACAGCTACCCTGAGTCCCTGCTGTGTGCTCCATGGGTCTCAAACAATGTACAGATGTTATCCTGTGCAATGGCCCCAACACCCAGGCTACCATGTTTATCTCATCAAGCTGAGAAAACAGATAAGTAGAGAGAAAGTAACTTGCCCACAACTAAAAAGAGGCAAATACAAGGTCTGAACCGAGCTGTACTGACATAGTTTTATTGTGTGTGTGTATACATGTGAGTATGCATATGTGAGTGTATGTTTATGCATGTCTGCATATATGTTTGAGTATGTGTGTGCATGTGTGTATGTTTGTATGTCTGTATGTATGTGTGTATCTGTATGGACATGCATGTGCATGTGTTTATTTGTATGTGTGCACATGTGTTTGTATGTGTGCACACATATTTGCATGTATGAATACGTGTTTGTATATGTGCACATGTTTGTATGTATGCACATGTGTTTGTATGTGTGCACATGTGCTTGAATGTGTGCACATGTGTTTGTATGTGTGCACATTGGTTTGTATGTGTGCACATTGATTTGTATATGTGCACATATCATTCACAGAAGTAGAAGTCAGAGGTCAGTCCATTGTGTCAGTTCTTATCATTGTCTTGTCTGAATTGAGACCTTTCTAACTCGGGGACCATTTCCAGGCCACACATGGAGTGTGTCAGGAAAGCCTGACATAGCCAGTGGCCTTTTAAGGAAGGCTGGAACCGAGAGAAATGTGAGAGTCTGTCTTTGGAGGACAGATAGCAGACACTGGTCTGTTCTGAACTTTGAAAGCTAAGAATGCAGTCCCAGGGTAGGGATGAGATTTGGTAGCATAGATTTCCTTTTAAAATGCTCCCGGATTCCATGTGTCTCTGAGCATGAATCCCTTGCAAAGTGATTTTGCATCCACTTCCTCCATGCAGATGTCATCTGCTTCCATACTTGTGACTCGGGGAAGGCCATGTGACCTGTAGCCATTGACCTACCCATGACCTCGGGGGCCAGAGTCCCGTTCCCCCCCCCACTTACATCATTGCTATGCACAGGCACTCTGTTGGCCTGATGGGCTGGGAGATGGACAAAGAGCTTGGTTGTTTCAGCTGAGGTCAACTAGAGTGACAAGGCCAAGCTGGTCTATAACAAACTCCATGGGTAAGCTTTGTTAAACAAGAATCTCAACGCAAAGACCCACGGAGGCTCTCGTCTACCATGTGTGGAGGATAACACACCGGTGTGTCACATATCAGCTCTTTGCTCCGGCTGGTGGTGAGCATGGGTGGATGGGCAAATGCAAGAACATGGCAGAGAGTGGGACAGACTGAGAGACTTGTGCTTTGGCTACAGTGGGAGGTGCAGGCTACACACCTCATCCCTGTGGTGTTAGTACCGCCTAGCTGGGCAGCGTGAACTGTGGGAAGAGAGATCTAGGTCTTCTTTCCATTGGATATGTTTCAAGGGCTTAACCTCTTCAAGTAAATAAAGCCAGATCTTGTGCTGGTCCAGAATCTTCTGGGAATAGAATATACACAGGCTAGTGTGGTGAGTTAGGGATGGGAAACCTATGAGGTGGGTTGGCAAAGCTTGCAGCAGCCTCTGGGTCCTGATATGCCAGGGCCATTGATTCACATTCAACCTTCTGACCACCGACTTGTATCAGACCAAACCCAGGCAAAGGACTTGCCAAGTAGGCTGGGCAGAGACTGCAGAGGGCAGGGGGCAAGACCAGTCACACATTCCAGACATCTCCTGTGCAATTAATGGAATGGAAACGTGCTGTTCATGATCAGCAGTATCAAAGAAAGAGCTTTGCACTCTGCAGGTGCTCCACGCAGGCACCATCTGTCACCACTGGCCTCTCTTCTCAGGAGCCAGCATTTCAACCGGAAGAGGCACATGGAAGATGAGGGATGGAATTAGGCTTGGAGCAGTGCAGGCATGGGTAAAGTCAGAGGAGAGCTATGGAGGGGTTGGTACATGAGCGGGTGGGAGGGCCAGCCACGCCCCTTAGTTATCCCTAGCAAGCAGATGCAGGGGATACAGGATTTTGATGGAGGATGGGTTAAGCCAGCCCTCCCTAGGCATCACTCTCAATCTCCGCTCTCTTAAACCCCCCATGGACAGATGTGAATACTGGGAGCCACTTTTCACAGCCTTTCCTGCTCTCAGACACCAAGTATCCCACATCATCTACCCACACTCTGGAGTCAGACTGGGCTGGATGTAACCTGGGTCAGATACTAACTCAGTTTCTGTCGCTCTAATCCAGCAAATGGGTTTAGAGATATCGAGCCCTTAGCTGCTGCGGTTGTGACAGAGGGTCGGCACAGCGAACCTACCCATCTTCTGGTATCACGGTCATTTCCACCACTCCAGTCCTCACTGGGCGTGTGCTGAGGGCTGGGGGCATTGTATGTGGTTCTTTCTTATCAGACACGTGGACTCAAGGACTAGTTCCAGGTCAAAGACCGTCTACTGTGTTAGCATTTCTTCTAGGCTCCGCCCACAGTTACCTGGCAACAGCCAGGGATGCCTCTCTCACTATAAAAGGGGCTGCTTGCCCCCTCCTTGCTCTCTTGCTCCTCTTCCCCTTCTGTCTCTTCTCTCCTTCCCCTCTCTCCGTAAGTCACAGCCAGTCTCGCCTCTTCTCTCTTCTCTCTCTCTCTCTCTCTCTCTCTCTCTCTCTCTTCCTTTCTCTGTCTCCACTACCCCCTCAACTCCCCTCCCCATGCCCTAAAGAAACTCTATTCTATACTATATCTGTTTATGGCTGGTACCTCAGGGGAAGGGATGCCTCAGCAGGGCCGGCGGAGGCAATCCCTCCCCCAACCCTTGCCCTGTACCACGCCTCCACTAAACATGGAGGCAATCCCTCCCCCAACCCCTGCCCTGTACCATGCCTCCACTAAATATGTCCCTGGCTTCTCTTTCTTTTTTTTTTTTTTTTTTTTACAAAACCCAACATACTGGAAGGATTCTTTCTTACGTGAGGAAGTCATAGTTTTTCTAGTAATGCCTTGAATGTGAATCACCCACACTGAGGATAGTCATATGATTTACCCAAAGTTAATTCCATCCAAAGAGCACCTTCACAGAAGACCTTCTAGAATAACGTCTGAACAGATGTTTGGACACATGGCTCAAAGAAAGTGGTACATGGATAAAGACCCCAAGCTTTGTGACAATGGAGTGACACAGAGAGAACCACACACAGAACCACACCAACCACTGGGCATACCGAAATGAAGGCTTGGTCTGCACCCTCTAGGAGACCGCAGAAATAATGGAGACATGGTGCATACTTTCTAGGGAGATCAAGCGGAATAAATGGGAGAAAACTACCCTTTGGGCAACCAGCACCATGCCAGAGAATCACCTCCACACTAGACCCCAAGCAAACAGCACCAGGCAGCATCCTTCTAGGTGATGGTAAAGCCTATTCTCAGAGCCGTTTCACACAGCAATCCATTGCTGTAGCTATCTCCTGGTACACTGCAAGAATCCCTCACCCAGGAGAGAGATTTACTGCCATAAAAAATACTGCCCTGCTGGCCAGGAGAGCTGCAGTGCCTGCAGTACCCATCGGAGGTCTGCTGCCTGCAGCCACACACACCAATCTAAGCAGGATTATTAAAGCATAAATTCCCATTGCTTGTCTCGATCTCTTTGGGCCGAAGCATCACCATGTTCATTAGAGGGAAATGTGAGGTTATATAATCTAATTTTTATAACTCTCCAAGGAGAGTGTGGGTCATACATTAGCCTGAGATTTCAACCTTTAAAGATAAGGGGAATGTCATTTTTATTAAAAAGGACCACAAAGTATAATGAGAATTATTACCCCAAATTGGCAAAACAACCCAGAATGCACAGAAAGGATTGCTCGTAATTCTCTCTCATCTGTGGCCTGAAGCTGGAGTGTGGATGAAACAGTTCCGAGGCACTTCCATGCTTCCGAAAGCACACCTGGGCTCTGAGCAGGGGCCCAGGTAGACAAGAGGTAGTAAATCTCGGTGGCTGGCTAGCCGGAGGCTGCCTGGTCCCATTAGCCTTCAGAGCATGGGCCGGGCAAGTGGTCAGCCTGCTCTGGCTCCCCTCATGCTGGAATCACCGATAAGGCCACAGAAACATCCAATATAAGAGACTGCATGGCTACCTCTGTCAATGTGTGTGAGTGAACATCTGTGACGGCTTCACTCTCCAAGGGCAAATGATTGTCTATCTTTTCTGCTCCATGTCCTCTCATCTGACCTCCAGGAGCTTCAAGGGCAGCAGCAGTGCTCTCAGGGGCAAATGAACGTGATGTACAGTTAGACGTCACCTAGATGGGTACTCTACAGCGCCTTTGCTGGCTACCAATGTTCTGTCTGCTCATGCACCTGAGAGACCCCTCAATGTTACCAATGCTCTGTCTGCCCATGAGCCTGAGAGAGGCTTCAGCGGTTTTCATGGCGGTGTTAATGGTGTTCAGAACTGGCTGGGGCTGCAAGGGCATTGTTGGCTGAAACAGTTCCGAAACATTCTAGAAGCATCGAAGAAGTGAAAGTTTTACCTGCTGGCACAGTGTGGGTTCCCCCGGTGCTCCAGTCACCGAGTGAGCCCATGTGAGTGGCCTGGCAGGTGCCCATGTGTAAGGGTTCCTTGTGTCCCCTTTTCCGCTCCATCTCCTGAGCCCCAGCCTTGCAACCGGATGTGGGAGGTTTGAGTTACATATGTCCCTCACCCAACCCTTCCACTGCCCTGGCCATTCTTTGCTCTCTGCCTATCTCTCCACTTTGACAGTGTCCAATCCATGGGTGGGATCTCTTCGTGGGCAGATCTCTGTGCCCACTTCCTTCTTTCTAGAACAGTGTGTGGCATGAGGTAGCTGGGCTGCCTATGCCTTGCTCACCAAATGACTCCATCAGAACCCCATCAGGACTGCTGTGGGAATTCCTAACAAGTGAGGTAGGAAGCCAAACTCTTTAAAATGCAGAATCTCACATGTCCAAGGATGCTGGAGACAGTATCGACTCCTCTACTTTAAGCTCAGAGAGAAGTTCAAGGCCAAAGAGAAGACAGAAGTCTAGCCCAGAGCACACCCCAGCCCCTCACACTTCTGTCCCAGAGCTACCCAGCAGGAAGTACTGACTCAGCAAATCTAAATCTTTCTTGTTGCCGTTTGAGCCAATTTCCTGGGCAGTGCGATGTACATTTCATCAAGGACACATGGGTGGCAATTATGTTTCAGAGTGGCTATTATGGGCAGGCTCAGCGGATGACAGCCTTTTAAGTTTTCAGAAGTGTCTGTGTCTTTATTCCTTACCATATGGACTTCCTGCTCTGCTCTGCATATTTAAAAAACCGTCTTTTTTTTCTTATCTGTTTGAAATACATTTAATCCATCAGAATAGTCAGGACATCAAGTAAAACCATGACTGCAGCTACTAATCGATAGCCCACCTGGGAGATGTGCTTAAGCAAGGTTGGCTTACACTCCAATCTCAGAGTAAAGCTGAGCAGGGCTCGCTTAAGAATGTTCCAGACCTTTGCTTCTTTAATTCCCTTAAATCCTGAACCCCTGTGACTGTCGATGGAACACGGAAACAAATGTTTATAACTAGGTTATCCTAACTTGGAAAGTGTGCTTCCTTGAGCTACTATATGCATTTTAAAATAATTCCCTCTGATGTACAACACAAAACATCCATCCTAAGAGAGCGGCTGTCGCTGGGATCCTGGGATCCTTTGACACAAAGAGCTTCGGGCACTGAAACCAGACTCTGTGAAAATAAATATTAATGGAGACGTGGGTGTTAAGCAAAACCTCATGTTGTATTTGCAAAATACCCATGGTAAGAGCAGGCATTGAAAAAGAAAATGGATTTAATGCTTCCAAACAGCATGGAAGGAGGATTGACATAGTACTCAGATGTGTCTCTTTCGCCCCTCAGTGTAGGAGGCATAGGTTCTGCCTGGGTGGTCTAGTAGGATGATATAATTTTTCGTATTACATATTAATTCATATATGTGGATATATATTTCACAAAAGGATTATTCTCTCTCCATAATGTCCCTACTTTTGTCAGTGCTGGGACACAGTGAAATGCTCATGTTTTAAGGAGTCCCTTTGAGGCATGTGGGACAGATAGCTCTTTGCTGATCCTTAATGGATCTCTGCTTGAGTCAAAGGCAGGAGAAGGTTGACATTTCAAAATAGCCTCAGGGAGTTTGTGATGTCAGACTTCTGGCCTGCAGGTGTCATCTTGACAACTCCTCTTGGGCAAGGAAGTCTGCCACCATACGTAATACCAATGGGGAAGGTTCATCTGAGTAAGCGAAAGTTAACTTGGGGTCGTGGAGTCCTCATACTGGCCATGGAGATGGGAGAGGACTGACGTTTGAGCCTTAATTCTAGGATCAGTGGGTTACAGAAGATTCCTGAATGAGGAGCTAGAGGCACCATTACCTGTGACTTCTGTTTGCCTTTGAAGTTCCCTGGGAACTAACTGCCCATGGAGCATTCGCCCCAAGAAGGCTGCTCCTGGGACAAGCCCACGGTGAGTCTCAAAGGAGGTGAGAACAGAATGGAAATCTTATTTTTCTAAGGGGACTGGAAAGCATTCTTTATCTATCTAAGACTGTTAAAACAGGCATCCCAATTGTTACTTAAAACAAACAGACATAAATCTAAAGAGCCATTGGTATCCCGAGAGACACTGTCACCAAGATCAGATCTGACCAAGCTGGCTTGGTCTTTGTCAGTTCAGTAGATCTCTGTTTAATTTTAGTGACATGCTCTGTCTTGGTTTTCCTTTTAATTTCCAACCCATTGTTTTCCTCTTCTGAGTGAGCAGCAAACCCACAGACACTAGAATCAAAGATTTCACTTCAAAAACACTTGAAAACTAAGTGCATTCTGGTTGTGCCAAGTTTCTAATAACCAGATCTACCAGTTAATACAAGTAGAAAAATATTAAAATCAGAATCATTCCATGCTAGAGTATTCCATTATTTCCTCCCAGCCTCAACCTCTTCCATTCCACTGTATTGTCTTTATTATAATAAGCACAAGAAGCTATAAGATGTGAATGCAAGAAAGCCCAGCTCCAGGGAGGAGATTGCACTCCAGACATAAGAATTGATCATCCCCGCTTCCTATTCACGCTGTTCAGACTCATGTTGGTCTTTCTAATTTTAATAGCAAATGCCGGCTTGGGAAAGAGTGATTCTGTGCAAATTTTCACAATATGTTAACAATCCCCACAGTGAGGAGTCAACTGTAGCAGCATACGTCATCATCAGGGAGACGGCATTAAGAGGGGATAATTATGAATAGAATGTACATGTTATTTGCCTCTAATTGCACCTCTAGTTGACAAGAGGAGGGCCTTGCTTGCTTGAGGAACACATGTTTGGTAAATTGAGTTCTCATTGGGAAGATTAATGGTTCCATGACATCTGTCAGAGACCCTCACTCTCATCTATGATGGGAAACGGGCCCTCCAAGTCTGTCCTTCTGGAGTCCTGGTCCTTTGTAGAGAACAGAGCCATGGAGTGAAGAGCAGTGGGCTGTGGTGGGGCTGGGCTGTGGTTTCACCCAGATCTTGGCAGTGGAATCCTTTACCCTTAAAAACCAACTTTCCCACCAGAGTCTTAGGCTGGTGTCACCACCAAAAGATATTTGTGTCCCAAAGGTGGCAGGCAAGATGTTTTAGATGAGACAGTTGTGGGCTGTGTTTGAGTACTACACAGTTACTTTCTTGAGCGTCTGTTATTAACAGTCCACTTAGCACATGCGTGGGTTCAGAGGTAGGATTGCTTACAATGAAAAAGAGAAAGAGAGTAGCCCATTAAAGACAGGCGAAGTCTGACAGGAACTTAGGTATGGGGATTGCTCAGGCAGGAGAAAATGAAGATGACGGAGACTTGGAAACTCTACCTACATCCCCATCTCCTGCTAGACAGGCAGAGCAAGTCCCCACCGTTTCCTGTTTGGATAGAAGGCTGGAATGAAGGGGGGAAGAGTTTTGATTGCTTGGGTCCAACATTCAAATTGAATTCGGATGTGTCATGGTACCTGGGGGAGGGGCGGCTTAGAAACAGCACGAGTTAGCCTTCCTGGGCTGTCAACACGTGGGCCTCAAAATTACAATCCAGACTTCAATTTAAAAAATAAATAAATAAACAGGGAGCTCCAGAGCTCAACAGTGATGTGCCTTTGAACTCCTTGCTTAGAAGTCTTCCAAGATCCTGTTTCCAAACTCACAGGGTCTTTCACCCAGAGATTCAAATTACAGAGACTGTGAGATCTAAAATGGCGGAGAGCCAGGCCCTGCTCTCTGTGCTTTGACATGAGGGTCCAACCCACTTTGAGAGCATCATTTTCAAGATGAAGAAATGAAGACACGGAGTCATCGCAGCTGTCCCCAGGGTGAGTTGATAACTGCTGCACCCAGCACACGCCATTGATGTCATCTCTCCTGTTGCCCACCTGTCATCGAAAGCCCCAAACTGCTGAGAGTCACAATGAGGCCCAGGTCCACACACCCTTGTCCCAGGACCTCACAGTGAGTTTAAACACCCTCTTGTCCAAAGCTGCAAGCTCTGTCTCCTGGAGGTTTTGACCCTAGCTGATCAGTCATTGTCTTGAAAGGAGTGATGCTGTCAATCAAGAGTGATGTGCCCTTAGGAGAAGAAGAGGTAATTGTTTCTTTCATTTTCATTTAAATTTCTTCTATAAAAGAATTTTAATGCCAGGTGGTAGCATGGTAGGAGAAGACCCAGACCTTATGTTTCTCTTTGATCAGGAAAGGGAGACTTCTCTGGTTTTTCTTTCTTTTGCATCCCCTTCCTCCACCCTGCTGAACCTGATCATCTCCCACACGCTCCATCACTTCAAGATCGTATATGCCTTATGAGAAAACATGATTGAAGACGGTCTACACATCATTTCTCGGCTCTCCCTGGCTTTTCCCAAAGAGAATGCCTGTTAGGATGCGCAGAGGTGATTTTTCAAATCTGCTGTCTAAATTACCTGTGAGAGCAGGCCTCTTCTCAAGGTCAAATTAGTCTTTAAAGAAGATTTTGTATCACTGAAGGCAAATTATTTTTATTCATCCTAGAGCTGGCAATAAAGCCTTGTTCAAGTTATAATGAGGATTAGTCCAGTGCTCTCAGATAATGAGAACAGTTACTATGTAAAGACATGGGCACTTCTTGAGACGGGCAGGGGTGCGGGATCACAGTTCTGCTTTGGCTTCTGGGCTGGTTGATGACTACTTTCTGATGTGCATGGGAAGGTGCTTGGTCATTGGCCTGGGTGTTCTCAGGTTCCAATGAAGCTGTTACACTGGGTTAGAGGACACATGCTTCTACTTACCCTGAGAACAAGAGAGTGAGCAGTCACAAAGAAGCCTAGATATAAAATCTCTCTGCCCCCCCACCCCCCATCCTCCAAAATGGCACAGAAAGCTGCTTGAGAAAGCAAGAAAGATGGCTCAGCTAACAAAGTGACAAACCCATACAAAAGCCAGCTGTGGTTGTGCCTCTTGGTAACCTTAGTGCCGAAGGGCAGTGATAGAAATATAGGCAGATCCCTGCAGCTTGCTTCACAGTCAGTCCACTCAGTTGGTGAGTTCTGAACACGGTGAGAGATGCTGTCACAGAAGATCCACTTGAGAGAGCTAGTGGGAAGACGCCCAGTGTCTACCTACACACACACAGACACACATACACAAGCACCATGTGCATGCCTGCCCATGCCCATACTTGCTTACACACACATATATAACACACAATGGGTAAGAGGAAAACCTCTGAATAATCAGACTGTGCAGTTCAAACAGTCTAGCAGAGGCTTCTATCCAAACCAAGCAGGTTAAATATCCAACAAAGCCACTGTACTGGCTGGTTTTATGTGTCAACTTGATACAAGCTGGAGTTATCACAGAGAAAGGAGCCTCCCTTGAGGAAATGCCACCATGAGATCCAGCTATAAGGCATTTTCTCATATAATATGTAAGGCATATTAGCGATCAAGTGGGGAGGGTCCAGCCCATTGTGGGTGGTGCTGTCCCTGGGCTGGTAGTCTTGGGTTCTATAAGACAGCAAGCTGAGCAAGCCAGGGGAAGCAAGCCAGTAAGTCACATCCCTCCACGGCCTCTGCATCAGCTCCTGCTTCCAAGTTCCTGTCCTGTGTGAGTTCCTGCTCTGACTTCCTTTGGTGATGAACATCAAGGAGGAAGTGTAAACTGAATAAACCCTTTCCTCTCCAACTTGCTTCTTGGTTGTGATGTTTTGTGCAGGAAGTGAAGGGAAGTGAAGGCCCTCAGCCCTCAAGTGTGGGTGGACTCAAATAAGAGAGTACATTTGTTTAGTACTCAGCATGGTGTCTGGTGTAGAGAGGCTATGCAGCAAACCCTGGTAGTGAAGAGAAGTTAATCGATGACTGGAAAAATGATAGGAGAAGACAAAACAAAACAAAACAAAACTAGAAGACCAAAAACAAGCCTAGAAGGATGGGGAGATGGCTCAAGGCATTTAGATCCCCAGGACCCACAGTGAGACTCAGCATGACAATGGAAGTCTGTAGCTCAACCCTGGGAACAGGGAGGAGGGCAGATCCTGGGGTTTGCTGGTCAACCAGCATAACCCAGAATGGCCAACCCAAGTTCAGTGAGAGACTCTGCAGTAAAACATAAGGTGGAGAGTGATAGAGGAAGACACACACACGTGCACACACACATGCATGTACAAACACACACACACACACGTGCATGCATACATGCATGTCAAACTCACACACGTGCACACACATATGCATGTACAAATACACACATACACGTGCACACACACACATGCATGTACAAACACTAACACACGTACATGCACACACTCACATGCACACATACCCAACAAAAGTCATGTGTTAAACAAGTTGAATAAGCATCCTGCAGAATTTTCTAGAAAATCAGACTATTATAGGTTCATTTGATCTCTAGAATGATTATCAATACACTATAAATTGCAGTCTCATCATTACGATCAGCCCTTGTAGAATATGTTGCACAGGAAGCTCAAGCTTCAAAGGACAGTAAGTGGAGAAGTCTATGTTTTTCTTCACCAGTTTGGTGCAACCATCCTCTTTTCTTTTTTTAGCTTTTGTCAACTTTTTTTTTTATTTATTTTTTCATAGTTTATTTACATTTCAAATGTTTCCCCCTTTTCAGAACTCCCCTTTGGAATTTTCCCATTCCCTCGCCCGCCCTATGCCACTATGGGGGTATTCCCCCACCCACCCACCCACACACCCACTCTCGTCTTCCCTCCTTGGCATTCTCCTATACTAGGGGATCTAACACCCTCGGGCCCAAGGGCCTCCCCCCCCCCCATGGCTAACAAGACCCTCCTCTGCCACATATGTGGCCAGCACCATGGGTCCCTCCATGTGTATTCTTTGTTGGTGGATCAGTCTCCAGGAGCATGAGGGTAGGGGGTCAGGCAAGTTGCCACTGTTGGTGCCTCCCTGGGGATGCAAACTCCCTCAGCTCCTTCAGTCCCTTCTCCAAATCCTCCATCTGGGACCTCACACTAAGCCCTAATGTTGCTGCGAACTGACTCTTGGGTATTTCGAATTTTTGGGCTAATAGCCACTTAAAAGTGAGTACATACCATGTTCATTCTTTTGTGACTGTGTTACTTCACTCAGGATGATATTTTCAAGTTCCATCCATTTGCCTGTGAATTTCATGAAGTCTTTGTTTTTAATAGCTGAGTAGTATTCCATTGTGTAAATGTACCACATTTTCTGTATCCGTTCCTCTGTGGAGGGACATCTGGGTTGTTTCCAGTTTCTGGCTATTATAAATATGGCGGCTATGAACATAGTGGAGCATGTGTCTTTATTACATGTTGGAGCATCTTCTGGGTATATGCCCAGGAATGGAATAGCTGGGTCCTCAGGTAGTATTATGTTCATTTTTCTGAGGGTTCGCCAAACTGATTTCCAGAGAGGTTGTATCAGCTTGCAATCCCACCAGCAATGGAGGAGTGTTCCTCTTTCTCCACATCCTCACCAACATCTGCTGTCACCTGAGTTTTTGATCTTAGCCATTCTGACTGGTGTGAGGTGGAATCTCAGGGTTGTTTTGATTTGCATTTCCCTGATGACTAAGGATGTTGAACATTTCTTTAGGTGCTTCTCAGCCATTCGAGTTTCCTCAGTTGAGAATTCTCTGTTTAGTTCTGTTCACCATTTTTTGATAGGGTTATTTAGATCTCTGGAGTCTAGCTTCTTGAGTTCTTTGTATACCTTGGATATTAGACCTCTATCAGATGTAGGATTGGTAAAGATCTTTTCCCAGTCTGTAGGTGGCCATTTTGTCCTATTTACAGTGTCCTTTGCCTTACAGAAGCTTTGTAATTTCACGAGGTCCCATTTGTCGATTCTTGATCTTAGAGCACAAGCCATTGGTGTTCTGTTCAGGAACTTTTCCCCTGTGCCCATGTGTTCAAGACTCTTCCCCACTTTTTCTTCTATTAGATTCAGTGTATCTGGTTTTATGTGGATGTTCTTGATCCACTTGGACTTGAGCTTTGTACAGGGAGATACGAATGGATCAATTCACCATCTTCTACATGTAGACCTACAGTTGAACCAGCACCATTTGTTGAAGATGCTGTTTTTTTCCCACTGGATGGTTTTAACTCCTTTGTCAAAGATCGAGTAACCATAAGTGTATGGGTTCATTTCTGGGTCTTCAATGCTATTCCATTGATCTACCTGCCTGTCACTGTATCAATACCATGCAGTTTTTATCACTACTGCTCTGTAGTACAGCTTGAGGTCAGGGAGGCTGATTTCCCCAGAAGTCCTTTTATTGTTGAGAATCGTTTTTGCTATCCTGGGTTTTCTGCTATTCCATATGAATTTGAGAATTGCTCTTTCTAAGTCTATGAAGAATTGAGTTGGGATTTTGATGGGGATTGCATTGAATCTATAGATTGCTTTTGGCAGGATGGCCATTTTAACTATATTAATCTAATCCATGAGCATGGGAAATCTTTCTATTTTCTCAGGTCTTCTTTGATTTCTTTCTTCAGAGACTTGAAGTTCTTGTCATACAGATCTTTCACTTGTTTGGTTAGAGTCACACCAAGATATTTTATATTGTTTGTGACAATTGTGAAGGGTGTCATTTCCCTAATTTCTTTCTCATCCTGTTTATCCTTGGAGTATAGGAAGGCTACTGATATAGGAAGGCTTGAGTTAATTTGTATCTGGCCACCTTCCTGAAAGTGTTTATCAGCTGTAACAGATCTCTGGTGGAATTTTTTGGGTCACTTAAGTATACCATTATATCATCTACAAATAGTGATATTTTGATTTCTTCCTTTCCAATTTGTATCCCTTTGACCTCCTTTTGTTGTCTGATTGCTTTAGCTAGAACTTCAAGTACTATATTGAATAGATAGGGAGAGAGAGAGCAACCTTGCCTAGTCCCTGATTTTAATGGGATTGCTTCGAGTTTCTCTCCATTTAGTTTGATGTTGACCACTGGTTTACTGTATATTGCTTTTACTATGTTTAGGTATGCTCCTTGAATTCCTGATCTTTCCAAGACTTTTATCATGAAGGGATTTTGAACTTTATCAAGTGCTTTTTCAACATATAATGAAATGACCATGTGATATTTTTCTTTGAGTTTGTTTATGTAGTGGATTACATTGATAGAGTTCCAGGTATTGAACCATCCCTGCATCCCTGGGATGAAGCCTATTTGATCATGGTGAATGATAATTTTGATGTGTTCTTGGATTCGGATTGCAATAATATTATTGAGTATTTTTGCATTGATATTCATAAGGGAAATTTGGTCTGAAGTTTTCTTTTATTGTTGGGTCTTTGTGGAGTTTTGGTATCAGTGTAACTGTGGCCTCATAGAATGAATTGGGTAGTATTCCTTCCATTTCTATTTTGTGGAATAGATTGAAGAATATATCTTAGGTGTGGAAGATATCATAGAAAACATGGACACAACAGTCAAAGAAAACACAAAATCCAAAAAGCTCCTAACCCAAAACATCCAAGATATCCAGGATACAATGAGAAGACAGAACTTGAGGGTAATAGGTATAGAAGAGAGTGAAGATTCCCAACTTAAAGGACCAGTAAATATATTCAACAAAATTATAGAAGAAAACTTCCCTAACCTAAAGAAAGATATGAACATAAATATACAAGAAGCCTACAGAACACCAAATAGGCTGGACCAGGAAAGAAATCCCTCCCATCACATTATAGTCAAAACACCAAATAGACAAATTAATGAAAGACTATTAAAAGCAGTAAGGGAAAAAGGGCAAGTAACATATAAAGGCAGACCTATAAGAATTATACCAGACTTCTCACCAGAGACTATGAAAGCTAGAAGATCTTGGGCAGATCTCATACAGACTCTAAGAGAACACAAATGCCAGCCCAGGCTGCTATACCCAGCAAAACTCTCAATAATCATAGATGGTGAAAGCAAAATATTCTATGACAAATCCAAATTTGCACAGTATGTGTCCACAAACCCAGCCCTACAAAGAATAATACATGGAAAATGCCAACTCAAGGAGGGAAACTACACCCAAGAAAAAGCAAGAAAGTAAACAAGAAGATAGCCACACAAACATATAAACAACATTGAAAATAACAGGAAACAACAATCACTATTCTTTAATATCTCTTAACATCAATGGTCTCTAACTCCCCAATAAAAAGATATAGATTGACAGACTAGATCCATAAACAGGACCCAGCATTTTGCTGCATCCAGGAAACGCACCTCCATGTTAAAGACAAACACTACCTCATAGTAAAAAGCTGGAAAACAATTTTCCAGGCAAATTGCCCCAAGAAATAGGCTTTAGTAGCCATCCTAATATCAGATAAAATTGACTTTGAACCAAAAGTCATCAAAAAAGATAAGGAAGGACACTTCATACTCATCAAAGGAAAAATCTACCAAGAAGAACTCTCAATTCTGAACATCTATGCCCCGAATGCAAGAGCTCCCACATTCATAAACGAAACTTTACTAAAGCTCAAAACACACATTGTACCTCACACAATAATAGTGGGTGACTTCAACACCCCATTATCAACAATGGACAGATCTTGGAAACATAAAGTAAACAGAGACACAGTGAAACTAACAGATGCTATGAACCAAATGGGTTTAACAGATATCTATAGAACATTTCATCCTACATCAAAAGAATATACCTTCTTCTCAGCACCTCATGGTACCTTCTCCAAAATTGATCATATAATTGGTCACAAAACAAACCTCAACATATATAAGAAGATTGAAATAATCCCATGCCTCCTATCAGATCACTATGGATGAAGGCTGGTCTTCAATGGCAACAACAACAACAGAAAGCCCACATACACATGGAAGCTGAACAATGCTCTACTCAATGATAACTTCGTCAAGGAAGAAATAAAGAAAGAAATTAAAGACTTCCTAGAATTTATTGAAAATGAAAGTACAAGATATCCAAACCTATGGGACACAATGAAAGCAGTGTTAAGAGGAAAACTCATAACTCTGAATGCCTCCAAAAAGAAACTGGAGAGAGCATATACTAACAGCTTAACAGCATGTCTGAAAGTTCTAGAACAAAAAGAAACTAATACACCCAAGAGGAGTAGAAGGCAGGAAATAATCAAATTAAGGGCTGAAATCAACCAAGTGGAAACTAAAAGAACTATACAAAGAATCAACAAAACCAGGAGCTGGTTCTTTGGGAAAATCAACAAGATAGATAAACCCTTAGCCAGACTAACCAGAGGGCACGGAGACAGTATGCAAATTAACAAAATTAGAAATGAAAAGGAAGATATAACAACAGATTCTGAGGAAATTTAAAAAATCATCAGATTCTACTACAAAAGACTATAAGCAACAAAACTGGAAAATCTGGATGAAATGGACAAGTTTCTAGACAGATACCAATTACCAAAGTTAAGTCAGGATCAGATAAACCATCTGAACAGTCCCATAACCCCTAAGGAAATAGAATCAAGTCATTAAAAGTCTCTAAACCAAAAAAAGCCCAGGACCAGATGGGTTCAGTGCAGAATTCTATCAGACCTTCAAAGAAGACCTAATACCAATACTCTTCAATCTATTCTGCAACCATCCTTAATAAGCCTGACCTATAACCCAAGATCAAGCTGCACTACCCACCATGCACCAGAAGGTCAGGCAAGATGTAGATCTTGTAAAGGAGGAACTAAAAACACCGCAGGTAAGTGCTTCAGTAGCCCAGATTCCTGGTAACATTTGAGATGTATGCTAACATGTATTCTACATGCTGACAGACTGGTTTGGGGGAAAATAGCTGGTCTATTTTAGGAGTCAGTCATATTGAACCAAAGCCCTCGGAGGAGAGCAGCAATGGATTTCCTAGTGGAAGGGGGAATACTGTTGTAGATGTCTCCACAAGGGCAAATTGTGCCATTTCCACCCAAGAATGAGGAGTGGACGTAAACTCCAACACAGACATCATGGCCACCTATTCAGAGAACTGGCTATAAAGTCTAATTGCAATTTGGACTGAAGACCAGTATCTTGTGTGACATATTAAATAAAACATTGCATAAAGCTGAGACAGAGTGGAGAAAATCTGAAAAAAATTAGGGGTGTCAGAGAGGTCAGTTAGGCTGAAGACAGGAGCTAATTTCCCTATATTGTGTGCTATTGCTATTGAATAAATGTGTAAACATGTGAATTTAAGCCATGACAAGACTCTGAACTATTGCAGGTAAAAAAATAAATTGCTTATTTGATCCACCGATTTCTCCAACAGCAGCATCTGAACTATAAGAGGGAATTCACAACTAACAACGTTTAGCACAGTTGCTAAATTAATATTTTAATCAGTTAATCATGATGTTAACTTCTGAGAAAATGGGCAGGTTTCACAATGTAAGCTTTGTAATATGAATGATAATGATAAACATATTGATCAGCTTTCCATTACTGTAACAAACTTCTCCAAATAGTTAACATTGTCTAAGCTCACTGTTCAGGAGCATTAAGTCCATGGCAGTTGGCCCCATGGCCTAGCGCCTGTGCTAAATTAGCATATCTTGGCCAGAGCATATGGAAGAAAATTGTTCATGTAACGGTCCAGTCATGAAGGACAGAGGCAAAGAAGAGACTGGCGTTCCATGATCTTCCTCAAATGCACATCCCCAATGATCACCTAGAACCTCTCACAAGCCCTGCCCCTAAAGCTTTCTACCATTTCCAATAGGGCCAAAGTGAGGACGATACTTCTGACGCATAAGTCATTGAGGGACGACTGAACTATAAGGATAATCCAAAAGGCCAAGGCAGGAATGGCACCAGTCCACTGGTCTGCCATATGTGGGTGAGCTTGCCTACTTGACTCTGTCTGGGTTCCTGTGCGTGTCATTGCAAAGGCTTTGGTGTGACATGTGATGAACTGCCGCTTCTCTCACCCCTGACTTTATTCCTGAGACCCTTCTTCGTAGGTCATCAATCAAGGAGTGAGGACTCCTCATAGGCGGTTCTGTCCTACTCCACTGCATCCACCACAGCAAGAGAGATGATGAAGGAGAGGTCCTAGAGCTGGCGGAATGCTTGCCTTGCTGGGGAAGATGAAGCAGTGCCAAAGGCTAACACATGGACACCTCTCCATTCCTCCTGGGGTAATTACTCAAGCCCAGGCCCTGGAGAGACAAGTTTGATGGATTTCTAGGAGACCAGAGCCAGGGCTGCTGTGATCTGTTCCCCAGAACTACAGCTGTGAGGGTGGGCCTGGGCATATTTCCTGTGCTCTGATGAAGACTTTATCTTTGCAGGAGGAAGGAAAGCGTGACTGAGCTCTGTGATGGCAGGGTTATTAAAACCCTCTCTTGCCATTCCATCTCTTTGTCTACTGACCTTTTTTATTGGATGGTGAATGCAGAGCCTCCTTGCGTAAGATTATGATCCATTGCCTCAATTCAGTATTTTGTTTTGTTCAAAAACGTATCTCCTGCCCAGCCCCTCTGGCAATATGTTGAAAATACAGATGGGAAAATATGACTCTTATCAGCATAAGTGCTTGGTTTAAAAAATAGCTCAAAGCCTTATCTAGCAGAAAGTATCAGGAGTCATATGAATGTGTTAGATCAACAGGAAGAGGCCAGAAAGTGGGAATGTGGCTGGAAAGGGGTTTCCTGTGTTTACCAAGGACACACAGGAGGTCCAAGTGCTGAAGGTATCAAACTGAAGGCAGGGTAGACCTCAGGTAGGATGGGCTCCCTCTCCTGATTCTCTCTCACTGATGCACTTGTGTTATTACTCCATTCTCATGCTGACTTTGAGGAATTATGGTGCCTCTGAACCATATAAGGGTGCTCCCAACCTGTATGTAAATAGATCCAGTTCATTCATTATCTTCTCCCCAGGGAAAGGGCTTGACTGCTGTGAAGGTCTTTACATGAGAATAGGTGTGTTCTTTTTGCTTTTCACAGAACAAGAAAATGCATTTCTGTGGCTGACCCATGGAGTCTACCGAGAGATGGACAGGGTAAAAGCCCAGGTCTTTCTTCACAGTGAACACCAACACTTAGAAATGTGTGATTTCTTTTTTCCACTCAGCTCAACTGAACTTCTGGTGACCCCAGAGAGAGAAAGGCAGGGGCTGGGGGTCATCATAAAACACCCAGGTCTAAGGAAACCATGATCTTCTAGGGCAGGGATGAGGAAATGAAACCAAAGATCCAGAACTCCCGAGGGCCATCAGGTTTCTGCTTAGCATCAGCTCTGACAAGTAGGTCTCAAGTTCTTAACCACGATGGTGGGAGGAATAGGAAAACAGAGCTCAGTGGCTTTCGACACCCCCGCAGCCCCCCTCGGCTGTCAGAGAGTTAGACATGAGCCTGCTGAAGTTTTCATGTGTGGAGGGTACCTTCCCAGAATTAACATTTGACAAAGAACTAAAGAAGCACTTTCCCTAAGACCCTTTCTGGTCCTAAAACAGTAATATTTATAGTTGTGTTTTTGTTCTTAGCAGAATGGCTAACTATCCACGTTATGTTAGAATTTAAGAAGCATGCATTAGTCAAGAAGAGGAGAAGGATACTTTTGGGAAAACTAAAAGCTATTCTCGATTTAAGACACGTTTGTGAGCCCAGTTAAAGGGAGAAGAGAAAAAGAGAGACAGAGACTCGAGCAGAGACTCAGAGGCAAAGATACACAGAGATACAAAGCAGAGGCAGAGACAGAGTCAGGGAGGGGAAAAAGAAAAAGAAAAGGAAGGAGAGAAGAGAGATCCAGGGAGAGGAAAGAAAGGAAAGGTTGGCCTTATGCCAGGAGAACTAAAAGTGGTGGTTTGGGGCAAAGTGGGATTTAAAAAAGAGGGAGAGACACATGAATTCCATTGTATGAGTCTACAAGGGGCTGTAAAATTCCATTTAAAATATTAAGTGACATCTCATTGCTTTGGAACATCGAGCTGGGGTGTCCAGATAGGAAGCCTTGTCTCTGGGCATTAGTAGTATGGGTGAGAGTGATACCTGGGAGCAGAAGCCCTCCCGGCCTTACCACTGGATTTCTAATAACAAAGTCCTTCAGAGGAAAAGAACATCAGCCCCTCTGCATAGACTTGGTGCATTTAAGACATGGAGGCGGTCCTCAGTCCGCTCTCTTGAGTCAGAGTGGATGCTGAGTCCTCATGATCGAGAGAAGACCAAGGAAGTAATGCTGACCCATTTGCGGGTCTAGGCCTTAGACAATTAACCTCTGCAAATTCCTTCTTCCTGGAATCTGAGTGTCTGAAAAAGCCTGAGGAATAAGTGTAAAATGTAGCCTGCCATGCTAGAGGTAGCCTTTGGAGACACAGTGCATAGAAAGACCCCATGATCACATGGGGAGGTGGAGAGACCCAGCACCCGGCATTCCAGTTGGACTCCAGATGACACATCTCATGGCAACCATGTGCATTACCTTAGTAGGACCAGCAAAAGAACTTGCAGGTGAATTCAGTGAAGCCACACAACTATGAAGGATAAGAAATTACCATTTTTAAATGATTACATTTTGGGGTAAATTGTTATACAATGAGCAGCTGAAACAAAGGGGCACCTGAATGTTTGTTTAACCCTCCATTTAATTAACACTGGGTGTTTACAATATACCAGATAGTTCATCATGGAGAATCAATTGAAACATTACCTGGTTCCCTTGCATTGGATCTTTCAGCTCAGAATCAGAGCTAGATATTGTCTTAGATAAACAGCCACAAGGGAGAAAGCTGTGGAAGGAGCACATAGTAACCATCACTAAACAAGGAAATGAACACAATGTCTAGCCTCCTATGTAATAAATGCCAAGTAGCAGCATGAAGCCACCTACACGGAGAAGAAAGAACAGCAGACAGAGATTAAAGGGGACATAGCTGAAAGCCAAGGACATTAAAGTGGATGGAATTACATCCCGAAACAAAGAAGAGCTATGGATTGTGGGCAGACCCAAGCCAAGCTTCTCGAGATGATGGATACAGTAAGAATGAAGACATGCCGGTCAGAATCAACAACAGACTACACCACGCAGACATTGGCTAGTTTCTCTAGGAACTCTCAACAAGAAAGCACCAAGAGGGAGCAAAGACTAAGACAAAAGCAGCACAGAAAACCATGGCTGTGCAGGACATCAAGTTCTCCAAGGTAGGAAACACATAAAATATTTGAAGCAAGGATAGTTAACTTCCCCCAAATGTAATGAAAAATATAAACTCACAAATTCAAGAAGCTCAGAGAACATCAGGTCCAATATGTAATTAAATACTTATTATACGCAATATGTGTAATACACCAATACAGACAATATACTATCATAATCAAGTTGTTAAAGCAGTGACTTAAAAAAAAAAATAAAACCTGGTATATAATTCAAGGTTCTAAGAGAATAGAATAGGTAGAATGAAATATATTAAAATAGGATTTATTTTGAGATTTGCATTCATAGTGTGGCTACTGTTTACATTATAGAGGCTGTGAAGACTGGATGCCTCAGCAGACCTTGTTTGGTACAGCAGCTCCGGAGAACTCCTGGATAAACAGTGTCTACCTTGAACAGCACAGAAGTTGGATTCTGATGTCAGCAGAGAGGCCACTGCATCTGGAGATGTATTCGCAAAACAATGTGCACAGAATAGATGGACTTATCAGTGCAACAAAAGAAAAAAGTCAAAGGGGAAAGCTGCAACCATTAGGTGCCAGCCACAGTTAGGGTGTGCCTTCCAATTTCAAATAATCTAATCAAGAAAATCCCATCCCTGGTCCAGTGGCTTATGGTACTTGATTCCAGGTCCAGTCAAGTTGTTAGCAAGATTAATCATAACATTTGCTGTACTAGCTACTTACTTGCTGCTGTGATAAAACACTATGACAAAAACAACTAAAAGAGGAAACAGTTTGTTTTGGCTCTGATTTTCAGAGGGATACTGTCCATCAAGGTGGGGATGGTCTGGCAGCCGAGCACCAAGTCCGCCTGGCATCCAAAAAAACAGAGGAGTCAAATTTCATTCATACATAAGAGAAGCAAACAGGTCATATTTCACCTCACACAGGAGGCAGAGAGGTCACATTTCACCCTACACAGGAAACAGGTCATATTTTACCCCAACATAGGAAATAGAGGTCACATTTTACTCCACACAGGAAGTAGAGAGGTCACATTTCACCCCCCACAGGAAGCAGAGAAGTCATATTTCACTCACACATAAAAAGCAGAGAGGTCATATTTTACTCCACACAGGAAACAGAGAGGTCATATTTCACCACACACAGGAAGTAGAGAGTTCACATTT
>JADRCH010000089.1:2942106-2965924 GCA_019843965.1 Rhynchomys soricoides
ATTTCACCCACAGAGGAAGCAGAGAAGGCATATTTCACCACACACAGAAAGCAGAGAGCTCATATTTCACCTCACACTGGAAGCAGAGAGGTCATATTTCACTACACACAGGAAGCAGAGAGGTCATATTTCACCCCACACTGGAAGCAGAGAGGTCACGTTTCACCCCAAACAGGAAACAGAGAGCTAGAAGAGAAAAACTGCTGCACTAGAAAAACCTCAAAATTGCCTCTCCACCCCCTACTCTACCTCCCCTACCCCATGCCCACCCCACCCCTACCTGTATGATACTTCCACATCAAGGCTGTGCCTCCTAAAGATTCCATAACCTTCCCAAAGAATGCTACCAACTGGAGGCCAAGTGCTCAAATACCTGAATTTATGGGGGATATTTCCCAATCAAAACAACACCAACAGAAGGGGTTGAAGCACAGAGTAACAAGGGTTACGATGTAGGTTCTTTGTTACAAGTTCAGAAGCAAAGGCTGCCAGAGCCTTGGTTAGCATCTTGAGAGTTCACAGCATTAATTCTGTAGCCGCTAAAATCAGCATTCAAAAACTAAGATGAGATGCTAAAACAGACTCTCATCTCACATTTTCTAAATCCTTAGATGTTTTGTTGCCTGGAATGAATACATTGTTTCTAAACCTTACAGAGAAAAGCAAAGGACCTAGAACAATCAAAACAACTTTGAAAAAGAATAAGGACGGAGGAAATTATTTCAGAGTTTATAAAGGGGAGCTATTACTGCTCAGGCAAGCAACCCCAACAGACACATCCGGTTACACAGGAAGACATAATAGTGCAGGGGGACTTGTTGTGAAGAGGGGGGTAACTGGGTGAACATGACCAAAGTGCTTAATGCAGCGAACTGTAAAAGAAGGAATAGACAAAATGGAAGTGGAAGAGTCTTCTAGTGATGCACTACCAAGCCACTCTGCAATACAAGCTATGAAATAACCACTATGTATTTATGAAAACTTAGAAGATTAAAGTAACAATCACAGTGCGATGAGACCATAAGGCAGATACAGAGTCGGTGCGACAGGCCACACTCCAGGAATAGACCTACTTGGCTCTACTTGATCCTGACAGAAGTATCAAAGCGATTCAGTCTTTACTAAGGAACTGAAATAACTTCACAGTCACCTGAGAACATAAAGACTCCCTCCCTTACCTAACATGATATAAAACTCCCAGAGCAGTGCAGAGAGCTAAAGGTGATCACCAAAGTAACTGCACATATTTTAGAAGAAAAGACAGGAGGAAAAAAATCTTAGCGTCGTTGACTTTTACAAAGATTTCTTTACAGGCTACAAACTCCAAAACTCTGAAAAGAAAGAATGGACGGGGTCTTATGAGACTGGAAGTTTTAAGCACTATTATAAAAACAAAGGTGGAACTCCAGCACTAGGAAATGTTAGCAAGAAATGTAGGTTGCTTATAACAAAGGACACAACTCAATAACAAGGCCAAGCACAGCACTTCACCAGAGGAAACCCGTGGGGAGCGAAGAGGCTTATGCAAAGGTGTTCAGTAGCATTACTCATTAGCAAAACACAAATTCAAGCCATACTGATATGCCACTATTTATTAATTGTGATTCATAAAATTACAAAGCCTGCTGACAGGCAAACGAATCAACTAGAATTCTCACACACACATGCTATTCTAGTGCACACAAAATACTGCAACTACTCTGAGGAATAAGTCAAGAATTTCTTTTTAAAAATTTGGTAACCATGAGACTCCGTCCTTCTTTTTCTATTAGCACAAAAAGATGGAAGTACGTATTTACATTAAGACATAAATAAATGTCTATGGCTGTTTTGTTTAAAATAACACAGGACTACAAATAAATGTCGGAGCTGGGCCTGGTGGTATCTGTGATCTTAGCTACTTGCAGAGCAGAGAGAGGAGTCCCTTGAGGCCCCAAACCCCTGAGCAACACAACACAGCAAGTCTGTGTCTTGGGATAAAGAAATAAAAGATGTTAAGTTGTACAGCAAAGCATAACATATCTTTGCAAGGAATTCTGCCAGTAACCAAAGAAAAGAAACTGTTGACATAAGCAAGTATGTCTCCAAAAGACTTAAGTGAGCAGAAGAAGCAAGAGTGTACACCGTGGAATCAACCCACACAGAATTCCACAGAGCGTACCAACGGTACAGCCCAGCAAGTTGAAACTACACCAGGCTTAATTTGGAAAGTCCAGAGATGGGACTATATCTATGAAAAGAAGCTAATGTGCAAATGACCTAATTTTTAAAACATACAAGGGCCTGGTGTACTTGCCTAAAGAAGATTTACAGGTAGCCATGGGTCATGGAAGAAGATACTTTATGTCCCAGTCATAGAAGAAGATACTTTGTGTCCCAGTGGAATCACAGTAAGAAGCCACTTTGTTCCCACCTGGGTGGAAGTAGCCATTACAGGAAGAAGGGAAGGTAGGGTGTGGGTGAAGGATCTGCCCTTTTGGCAGGAATGTAAAATGCTGACTTATTGCGAGACACAGCATGGCAGATCTGCAAACAAATAAATCTGGAATTCCCATATGGACCAACAATTCCATTTCTGGGTATAGGTTAAGAGAATTATTTAAAGCAGGGGTTAAAATAAAATATGTACAGAGATGTCCATGGCAGCACCATCCACACCAGATAAAAGATGGGGCAAGCAAACTTTCATGGACACATGAATGAATAGGCAAGATGCAAACGCAGTAGAACACATTCAGCAACAAAGTGGAGGGAGTTGGGTTAGTGAGATGGCTCAGCAGATGAGGGTGATGCTGCCAAGCCTGGCGATCTCAGCTTGCTCCCCAGATCCAAGCAGTGGGAGGAGCAGACTAACCCTAGCAGCTTTTTTCTGCTGCACACAGGCACACAAGCATGGTGGCATGTATGCCCTGCATGCATGCATGTGTGTGTTTGAACAGGTGTACACACACACACACACACACACACATGCACACACACACAGAGGAGTAGAGAAATATAAAAAAACTTAAAGGAAACTGTAAGCCATGCTATAATATAGAAGAACCTTAAGACCATCTGGCTAAGTGCAACAATGCAGTTACTAAAGGAGAAACTCTATATGACGCCATAGGTATGAGAGACCTAGAACAGGTAGGATTCATAGAGAGAAAAGTGGCCAAGAGGGAGACAGCGAGCTTACTTAATGGAGTTTTTGCATGGTGGAAAGTACCGGAAATAGGTCAGAATGGTTGCACAATCATTTGGATATATTAAATGCTACTAGAATGCATTTAAAAATGATCTAAATAGTCTGTTTTACATTGTGTCTTTGTACTATAATTACAAAGGGGAAAGAATAAGATATTCTCCATAGTCTCATGTGCTCAGAAAGGAAAAAAAAAGAAAAGAAAAGGCAGAAACAGCTTAAGTACCTGTGAATTGAAGCTGTTAAAAGCTTATAGCACATTTAAAAATTGTACCCATTAAAAATAATTAGATTCTCCTCTTCGCACGGAAATGATCTCCAAAGCTTGTGTGTAAAACAAAACCAAGAAAAGTGCAGAACTGTGGTTGTTCCCAGCTATGTAAATAAAGATGGGAGATGGCCTGCAATCACACACACACACACACACACACACACACACACACACACTACACACACCATACACCACACACCCCACACACACCCGCACATACACACATACATACCACACCACACACACACCACACATCACACACACATACACACACACACACACACACACACACACACACCTGCATATGCACAGAGTATTCCTGGAAGAATGCATCAAGAATCAGCAGTAAGGACTGAAGAGGTGGCTCGTCAGTTAAGAACATCTGCTCCTCCAGATGACCTCAGGACAGTTCCCAGCACCCACGTCAGATGGCTCACAACCACCTGTAACACCAGCTCCAGGGGAATCTGATGCCTCTGCACTCACACATGAATACCCACTTGCATACACACATATATAACTTAAAACTATATATTTTCAAAAGCATTGGCACTAATGGTTGCCTCTGAGAACGGGTGAGCAAGCTTTTTGTTTTACCCTGAGAGCATCTGAACACCACTGGCCACCTTCATCTTTGCACAGCTTAGGGGATCTTCACCCCCACACATGACTGCAGTCCCCTGCCTCCAGTTTGCCCCTCATGGATAGTCTCTCTGTAGCCCTGCTCTCCAGCCTGTGACCTTCCCAGACCCTCTCAATTCTTTCTCTTCTCCACAAGGCTTCTGCGTGGACAATGGTGCCCGCAGCTCCCACTGCCTCCCTGCACCTCACCTGGCTTTGCCTCCTCATTTTCCAAACCCCCATCGTTCCGAGCCTTGGACCTGCTTGCCCAGCTCGCCAAGCCCTAACGCATTAAACCTTTCATCACTGTATCCTGGAGCACTTGGTGATACTGGCCATTTTCCCAGGCCTGTGCTTTGTCTTCTTTCTACCCGGATGCATAAGCAGCTGGAGTCTGAGAGCCACTCGGGGTTTGATCACTGTTGTCCTGGCCTCAGGTACCAGGCGTGCAGAAAGGGCTCTGGTAAAATCACAAAACTAACCGAGCTCCCCCTCCGCCACCCTCCCACCTCCTTGTTTTCTCCTGCAGATCCATTGGCCTGTGGTGGTTTCTCATACTCTCTACTCTGCCTGTTTGTCCGTGTTGTCAGCCCGCCTATGCAATGTCCCCCATGCAGCCCTCACAGGCTGATCCCACGAGTCAAATCTCAAACTCCACGTCTATTATTTGGTGGAAGCCATTCCTTGTTTACTTTACCACCAGTACCAAGCTGAGAGCTGCCTGGTCCAAGCAGCTACCCTTCCTACTCAGGAGTGTGCAGTGGGCTCTTTGCAGCAATGCTGTTTCCTTTTCTCCCCTTCCTCCCTCGTCCGTTGAACAAGCATGATCCTGCAAGCCTGGTGACCTCCAGTAGACCTCCAGCTCTCCTTGTCGCCCAAGCCTCTCACACAGACAATGGACCTATTTATTTTTTTTAATTCTTTCTCTGCCACAAGGTGTCAAACTAATCACTTCAAATTGGCTAACTTTATGTTCTATGAATTTCACTTTAACATTAAAAAGTCAATTACTGAACAGGTTGTAACATCTTACTGATCCCTTCATTAATTAATGAGTTAAATAAAATCTTGAACATGTGCGCATCAAGAAAGCCAAGCTGCTTCGCCTTCCTGTAACCTGCCTAAACATTTTAAATGTTTCCCCTAGGTTCTCTCACAAAGTTTCCAGTCCTCAGTATGGCACTTGCATCCAAGGCTGCCCACTAGAACTTTCTGTGGTGTTAGATGCTCTAGAACTTTCTGACAAGCCATTCACTAGACACAGGATCTTGCAATGTGACTCTTATGACCAAGGATCTCAATGCTTGGTGTAGTCCATTGTCATAGATTAGATTTACTTTAGTTTAATACCACATGTAAACTTCTTGTTTTGTGTCCCTTTCCTTTGAGGAGAAGACAGGGACTCATGTAGCCGAGGCTGGCCCTGAACTCTATCTCAGTGCAACTGAGAATGATCCTGAGCACTGGCCTCCCTGCCTCCACTGAAGTGTTGTTGAGATTACAGGTGCCTACCACCCCCCCTTTTATCCACATGTGGCTTTCTGACACCCATACTGGCTGTACAATCTAATGGGCATGGACCCATTTGCTCCAAGGGTTGGTGCGTTTTCTCTCTGTTGACACAACCCATTCGGTCACTCTCCACCCTTGCTTGTCACTTTCCTCTGGTGGCCTCTTCTGCTCTGCTGTGTTTGCCCTAGGCTGCCCATCACATATCCAGCCTTCCCTCACCATTTCAGGAAGCTTTTCTGACTATTGCCACTTCTCCTCTCTTGCTTCCCTCTCCGGAGGCCTCATCTGTGCTGTTAGCTCTGAAGCTCTGCCTTCGGAAACGATGTCTTGTGAGACCTGACTGTAGACTGAGCTACAGCTGAGGAACACTCTGTCCTGCTCCTTTTCCTGTCACCTGGTCCATTCAGTGTCAGAACGATGGGAACTTGACAGGTGACAAGGGTGAAACCGTTTGCTCTGAGCACTGTGCTGTGGATGCAGTCACAGTGTTAGTGTAGAGGACTCCCCTGAGCTTCCACATCTAACAGAAAACATGGCAAGCAGCATCACACATGTCTTCATAGTTTTGTGCAAAACAAAAACAAAAACAAAACAAAACTCTTTCCAGTTTTATACTCTGGAGGTGGCTTAACATGTCCCAGTAATCAGAGAACTAGGAAAGGTGAAGAATTCTGTGGGAACCCACGGAAAGCTAAGAAAAGCAGGCAGTAGAGTGTGCCTGTTTGGAAGGAGGTGAAGTGGTTCTGTATGGCAGAATCCACAGGCCTACCTAATTCTGAACAGATTCAAAACACAGGCTGATGTGACATTCTTAAGATGATCATACAAGAGTTCCATGTGGGACCATGAGAACAGAATAACACCCACAGAGAAGCCTACAACTTGGAGAAGCAAAAAACTAGGCATCGTTGTTGGACCATGGTATCTCTTTTCATCTTCATCTCTCTCTCTCTTTCGTTTTTGAAAAGTGTGCTAGTTATTTAAAAATTAACTAGAATTAATTAGAGCCTCAACCGATGTTGTTACCAGGAATAGCCATACTACTGATAAAGAGCTGGAGAAGAAGGGGCTAGCAAGATGGCTTAGCAGCTAAAGGTGCTTGCCGCCAAGTCTGAGGACCTGAGTTTCATCCCTGGAGTCCCATTGATGAGAAGGACTGACTCTTGAAAATTATCCTATGACCACCACAACAAACACCATGGCATCCTGCCCCTGCATGCACGATAAATTAACAAGAAGTGAACGATAAATTTAAAATACTACTTACAAAGAGATGGGAAAGAAGGAGGAGGAGGGAGGAGGACAAAGAGGGGGGAGGATGAGGGAGAGGAGGAGGGAGGAAGAGGGAGAGGAGGAGGAAGGAGGAGGGAGAGGAAGAAGGAGGAGGAGGGAGAGGAGGGAGGAGGAGGGAGAGGGGTCTGTGATGGAGTCAACTTGACAGCATCCGGATCACCAGGGGAACACAGCTCCAGGCAGGTCTGTGAGAGGTTGTCTATGTCAGCTTACCTTCTTGCCTAAGAAGGATTGTCTTGACGAAGTTGAGGTTCCAGTGTCTACTGTAAAATTGGGCAGCACCGTTTCATGAGCTTGGGTCCTGAACTGCATTCAAAGGAGAAAGCTGGGGTATTTCTCCCATACAGCCCCTCCCCACTCTCAGGAATTCTTCACTGTTCCTCAATAAATACATATTCATTCCAGAAAAAAAAAAAAACCACAGAAAAAGAAGGTTCTTGAGCATGGATACTCATCCCCTCTTCTAATCGTAGTTGTACGGTGACTGGCTGCTTTGGGGTCTAGCCTTCACCACGTCTGCGCCATGACTGCAGTAAACTTTCACTCCTTAAGATGCTGCTGTACAGGTCTTTTATTCCCTGCTGCAACGGAAAAAAGCCAACAACACCAAAGAAGGGAGAGAGGAAAGAGAGAGGAGGAAGAAACATTAAGAATAGCCGTCGGATAAAACCCCAAACATGTCTGTGATAGAATGTGCACGCTCTTTCCTCCCCCACGTACCCACTGGTCTCCATTAATGTGTTGGGCTATCTTTGTATAGCCTCCAGTGAAAGAATGGTTTATTCTTACAGATAAGTATCGGGACTGAGCAACCCTGTCTGACTTTGCAGTCAAAGTTATAGTGCCCAGAGCAGACAAACACAGGCAGGCAGTCAATTCCCTAGCAGAATTGTGTCTTCTCAAAGCTCATTTCTCTCTGGGTGAACGTAACTCAGAGGTGCAATGGAGAACTGCGGTCCACGCTGAATCGCTCTCACACAGAAGTCTGTAACAGGCGTAATTCCCGCCCGGGACACCTGTGACACAGGGAGAGAAAGTGCACACAGCCTCTTGGCATCTGGCAAAAGCTTAAGGAACACCAGGAATGACAGTGACAAGGGAGTGGGAGGGGCTAAGGGAGTGGGAGGGGCTAAGGGAGGGGGCACTAAAGAAAGTAGCCCATGCATACGAGGGGGGCTCTCTGTCTACTCACTTCCTTCATGGGGACTGCAGATAAAGGCATGAGACGACTCGAGCTTGACGCAATCATAGCAGAGATTCACCAATGAAAACTAAATACACAGAAATAAGAAACATGGGTACTGTGAGAGTTCCTCTAGGCTCTGCAGGCTCAGCTCTGTCTTAGATACCCGTATGCACATCCATATGTGGTTCGAACCCTCTCCTAAGGAGAATGCATCTCTCTAGCTTATGGATTTCTGCCTGACCAAGGAAGGGGCAGAACTGTGTGCTCAGACAGGGATAAAACATAATTGTCTGAGCAGAATAAAGCCACGTATCATATCAGCTGACCTGTCTATCCAACATGGATTCCTGTGGCCTGGTTTCCTCTTCCAAAGACTCCAAAATGTCTGACCCGCATAGAAGCACATGCCGGGCTGGCCCGTGCAACAGAAACCAACAGAAACAGAGTTCTGAGCACCACAGAGAAGTTACAGTGTAGAGATGCAGGCCCTGGAAGAGCAATTCCATCTTTCTGGTCCTGTCTACACTCCTGTGGGGGTGAGTACCATACTTGTCCCCAAGTTCTAGAATCAAAGCTACTGAGGGAAGTTAAACCCAATCTCATAGCCTCCCATTGGCAGGGCCAGGATTCAAGCCGCCCCCCCCCCCCATTTTAGCTGTCCTATTGCACTTCCCTGTCACTTTGATGAACACCATCACCAAGAGCAATTGAGGAACAAGTTTCTTGGGGGTCACACTTCCACATCACAGTCCATCATTGAAAAAAGTTAGGGCAGGAACTCAAGGCAGGAATTTGGAAGGAGCAGCTGAAGCAGAAGCTGTGGAGGAATGCTGCTCCTGCTTGCTTTCAGGTTTCTTATACCTCCCAGGACCAACGTCCACCGTGGGTGGCAGCACCCACAAGGGGCCTGGTCTTCCCACTTCAATTATTAATGGAGAAATCCATTAATGGCCAGTCTGAAGGAGGAATTTACCCCCATAGACTACAGGCCAATCTGAAGGAGGCATTTTCTCAGTTGAGGTTCCCTCCGTCCCTAACAACCTTAGCTTGTGTCAAGTTAAAAACAAACCAAACAGCTGAGCAGCAGAACCTATGCTAGGGCCCATTTGTCATCTTGTGCTGGGCTGTCACAGGTATCTCTAAGGCCCATCGTGACACTGGCGCTGTGTGGACAGGCTGCCCCCAAGCCATGTCTTACAGGCTAGCTATCTCCCTGAGCTGCTCATGTGCAAGATGAAGTCCTGCCTCAGTTTCCCTGCTGCTGGGAGTTCTGATGGTGCCAGACTATGTTATAGTTCCCGGTGTCCTTGGCTAATCCACGGCATCCTCTGTGTCCTCGATCCTCTGAGGACCTTTCCTTGTGACTCCATTCTCAAACTGCCATTGTCTAATCTGTTCCTCTAGCAATTTAGTGCAGAAACCCTGGGAACACCGCACATAAATCACAAGTGGAGTCAGCACAGTCATTCCCAATCCTTCACATACCTGTTCCTGACCGGATAATAGGCATGGCAAGCTCAGACTACAATGTCCAACAAGGTAGGTCCCCAGCATGTGGTTACTGAGCACTGGGGTGGTAATATATTTTATTATAGTTCATTTTTATTCTTCCTCGAAGTGATATTATTTGGAAAATGTTTTCTTATATAAAACGTATTATTTAAACAATTCCACTGATTTATTTTTTACTTTTTTATGTAGCTATGAACAAATTACAATTTCATATGTGGTTCACATTAATTTTCAACTGGACAGCTGTGAGTTTGGCTTGGGCACTTCCCAACCACTCCTATGCTCTGATTACCAAGGGGAATGAGGCAAGGCCCTGTCCCACGTGTCCCCTTTTCCCCTGTAGAATTGAAGGGGTGGCTTTGGGGAGTGTTGAACCAGTTTTGTCGGCAAGCAGAAACAGTGGAGAACAAAGTACAGGGCAGCAGAGGGTTAAAAACTGGGAGTGGGGGTGGGGAGACACCCAAGGTTTTTTTTTTCAAACTTTGCCTCCAAAGAAATTTTAAATAATGAACATGGGAAATAAAAACTCAATTTGCAAAAGTGAAAAAAATAGAGAGACAAATTAAACTAAATTGAAAAAACTAACTTCTTGGGGCCATCAAAGACCAGAGGAGAATTTATGAGAAGGTATTATTGTAGTTTCAGGGGCTACTGGGTAGATTGAGTTGGTGAGGCAGCCTTTGCAAGCTATTTCCTCTGCTTCGGCTTAAGTTAACCACCTCAGAATGCCTCAGTGTTTAGCTCTGCAGCTGACAGCAAGCATGTCAGGGGGAAAGCAAGGTAAATGGATGAGCACACTGGATCAGAGCCCCTAGCAATCTGAACAGCTCCATCCCTGGGGGCTCTGATTTCCACCAAGGCCTGTTTAGAAGTCTTACATTGTTATTCTGGCAGCAGGATGGCGGCCAGGGTCAGTGACATGGAACCTGTCGTCAACCGCCCTGCAAAGACAGGGCGGTTTAATTGGGATTTAAGTCAAAAGGAAAAGGGAATTTTGTTGTTGTATTTTTTCATCCTCTCCTACGGGCTATGTCCCATTCTTGGGCCCAATACCTCCGATGCACACGCTCGGGTTTCATTCGTTTTTGCTATGGCTGGAAAACAAAGGAAAATTGTTTATTTATGTTCTTTACCAGGGGACCCCGCCAGCACCGCACTTATAAACATTTGTTCTTGCAGGGGAAAAGAGAAACCTAATCTCCTCCGTGATGCTTGTATAACCCCACCAGTTTTAACACTGGGAATAAAAGCTTCCTCTTCAAATACTGGTTCTTCTGGCCGTTTCTAGAAATAAAGGTACTCTCAAAAAACACTTTAGAAAATGCTCACAAATTCTACATGGGGACTCTGTTCTCCCTCCTTCCACCTGCCCAACCTCCTTGGGTAACTTACTAATTTCCTGTCAGATCCCAAACCACAGATATATAATATTGTTCCTCCAGCCTCCAGGGAGAGGAAAATGCCTTTTATTAAAGGCTGATAAATAGGGATGACAAGGTAGAAGGTCCTGGTGGAATTCACGAGTGCCAGCGTCCCTGGCTCTGGCTGTTCTGTCTGCACAAGGTGCCTGTCATTCTGACCTCTATCCGACCTTCAGAATGTATCAGACCGCATCTCTCATCCTATCAATCAGCAAACTGGAACAAAGTAACAACTCTATGCTTTACTCCTGGAAGTGACAAACCATGCAGCCGGGTGTGTAGACTGAGCAGAGAGTGCAGGCTGAGGCCCAGCATTGAACTTGAATATCAAAGGTCCACGGAGCTTTTATGATCTGGTCTGAGACATACATACACTCTCTACTCTAACCCATGGGTGGGTTCTAATCCCTTGTTTAGAATTAAAGTACACTTAGCAAGTTGTAAATCTGAGCGACATTAAAACATATATATTGTTCCCATGTATCTGTAAAGTCTAGAGCCAGACAGACCTGGGGTCAAAGACTGTTCCTCTAGTTACAACCACGTGACATTTGAGTCTCCTGTTATTAACCTCTGTGAGCATGACCGCCCTCACCCACGAGCCACCAGTAAGGGCACCTGTGGTTATTTTGAACACTACTGCACTAAAGGAATACATTAGGAGCCACAAATGTTAGTCAAGCTTATACTATTAAGTGCTCTAGTAATGCTATTTTTAAAAGACACAGAGAAAACAGGTGAGATTCAATTTTGTTTTACAAGCCAAAAGATTAAAAGGAGCAATCTCTCAATATTCTCATGTCTACTTAGAGCACATTTCAATTCAGTACAGCCATGTGCTATGCAGCCACCACACATGGCTGATGGCTGCCATGCTGGACAGCCCAAACCTGTACATAACGTGGGAGAATGTACACAAGTCCTCACAGAAAGAGTATTCAGTAAAATCCCGTCACCAGGACTCATAACAGAAAGTCTGGTCAGGAACATGGGACTGAGGGAGTCAGGGGGAGAGCTCTGCCCTGGGGAAGCAAAACCACCATCCTGCGTCTAAGGAACTTGGAATTAGAGCAACCCAGCAACTGAAGTGAAACCAAACATCGACAACCAGAGTCAGTGATCTCTCTGTACGAAACAGTCTGATAGTGCTTGATCAGAGACTGGACTATGAGCAAGGAGGGGAGACGCAGTGCTTAGTGCCTATACTTTATTGCCCGGACAAGAGGGCAGGAGGAAAAGATGCTTCTTTTTCCTCCATTAAGCCAACCATTCCAGCCATGTTCCAGAGCGTCCTTGGCAGAGCTGAGTGAAGGACTTTAAGAGCTCTCCAATACCTGAGAATGCAGTGCTGCCTTTAGCAGCCAAGCATTTCCTCAAACATATCAGCCCTTGGTGAGCCCAGTGGCTTTCTGTGTCGATGTAATTCTGGCAGTGGCTCAGGTCTGAGAGTGAGATGTTTGGGGTCAGGAGACCCTTCAATCCTGTCCTATGTTCTGCTAATCCGAGCAACTCTGACTGGCCACCAGGCAGTTTTTCTTTCTCTGAGATACTATGTTCTCTTGAATGTATCTAAGCTCCAGAACAGACGTTGGTAACATAGTAACAAACAGCTAACAGGGAGCTTGCAGTGACAGCAGGCAGACAGCTGAACTCAAGCATTCAGCCAACACAAGTCCAACTCATTCAAGGGCATCGGGACCATTTGCCTACTCAGAAAACCTGTGAGCCCTTATGGCTACAGCACCTTATAAATCACAGATGTTTCCATTCAGCCCTACACACACTCCATGCTATGAGACAGTATCATGGAGACCATTATAAACTCCCATCACTTCTGGTTCTTAAGGTACTACCAGATGCCATCACCGATAACTCCTATCACCTCTGGTTCTTCAAGCTTCTGAATATGAGTTAAACACGAATCAGAATCAGATTTTATTTAAAATCACAAAACTTTAGGTATTAGATCCAACAAAAAAAAAAAAAAACATGCCCTGGCTGAGTTTCCATGCTGAGTCATTTTTATCACTGCCAAAAAATGCCTACAAAATCAACTCCAGAAAGGATGGATTTATTTTGCATCATGGGCTCCGGGTTTCCCCTTCATGGTCCTGTGGTTCCACTGCCTCTGGGCTGTGTGTGACAAGGCAGGCTCATAGTGAGGAACATGTGTTAGATCAAAATTGCTCATCTAATAAACAGGAATCAGAGAGTAGGTGGGCACACCTCAGTGATCCACTTCCTTCAGGTGGGCCTATCTCCTAACTAATAACGTAACCATCTTATGAACTGATCAATGGATTAATCCATTGATGAGATCCAAGTCCTCATCACCAATCATTTCTCAATGCCTCATCTCCGACCACATAATTAAGAACCAATTCTTGAATGTAAGTTTTCAAGGGGACTCTCATATGCAAGCCATAAAACCTTTCAAGGTCTACAACTGTAAATCTGAAATAATATTGAATTACACAAACAATCATTTAAAAGAACAAGGACGGGGGCAGGAGAGATAGCTCGGCAGTTAAGATCACTTGTTCTTGCAGAAGGTCAGATTCTATTCCTAGCACCCATATATTGGCTCACAGCTGTCTATAACCTCAGTTCCAGGAAAGCTGGTCTGGGGGTTGGGGGCGGGTGTCTAGGCCTACATGCGAGCAAAAGACTCATATATATATATAATAATAAAGATTGAGAAGTTCAAAAAGTAAGGCTGATGTAAGATCAGGACTGTCTCAGATATGTTGGCTGAATCACATCCTTCTGATGTCAAAGATGTGAAAGCATGGAATGTCTGTTTTTCAAGGTAATTTGTCCAGAGAGAGGGGAATCTGTTTTTTTGTTTTGCTTTGTTTTTGTTTTTGGTTTTTTTTCAAGACAGGGTTTCTCTGTGTAGCCCTGGCTGTCCTGGAACTCACTCTGTAGACCAGGCTGGCCTGGAACTCAGAAATCCGCCTGCCTCTGCCTCCCGAGTGCTAGGACTAAAGGCGTGCGCCACAGCTACCTGTCAGGTGAATCTGTTAAAAGACTGTCCTCCTAAGCCTGTTCTAGACCACCATTTGTAGCCAGAAGCCCATGCTCTGGAAGCAGATGTCTTCAGAAGCTAGCAAACCAAGAAACTCTTTGGATAGGTTGCTAGGCCTGTCTGGTCCCTCCTTGTCTGCTCTTCTTTCTGTTTGGTGTTTAAAGGACAGAGACGATAGGAAGAAGCAAGACTCACCCATCCCACTGGGTTCTAAGTGAGCTCTTTTGCTGGATCTGGGAACCCAACTTGGATGTCTCCTCCCAAAAAGAACTTATTTACCCCATCGAAATTTTATCTTTACTACTCTTTAGAAATGGCCACTTTAGGCTTTTAAAGGCAAGTTGGATTTTCTTAGCTGCCCTTCACCTTTAACCTTCTAAGACTGCTAAGGTTTTAAGATAGATGTTTCTGCTTAGGTACTTTGAAACAGCAATGCAAGTTTACTTCATAAGTTCCAATGAGTGAACACTCATAAATATGATGAAGTCAGACGATGAGACTAAAGAGGCTATTCTGATGAATGCTGAACTCTGATATCTGGTTTATGGGAGAAAATGGCAGTCTTCCATCATCCCCAGCATGGGATGATGGTATTTGATTTAGGTTGTACAAAGTGGAAAAGACTAGACTCACTCTGGTAAAACTGCTTAGCAGGTCATGCTGCAATCTCAGAAAAGTCATCCGCACGAAAGCTACAGCCTGAGTCTTATTGAGAGAATTGGTCTGGTAGCACCAGTTAACTCACTGGGGGTTGGCAATGTGTTAAAATTTACAGTAAATCAAATTTGTGTGCGCTGGTGTAATCACATTACTGTTTAAAATATGTAATTTGGGAAATTAAATTTAAATTATTTACAGAACTCCTGAAGTGCTTCTGCAGAGTCCTGGGGTTCTTTGGCAGAACAAAATTAGAAAATCTCTGACCTACTCAGTCAGGTTTCAGCTTGTCTGCACTTCCCTTTCCCCTTCAACCTCACTCCCTGATGCTTAGTTGACTTCTCACAGCTCCTGGATCACACTCATGTTACTGTGTTTTCAAGGGTTTGTTTAGGCTGAACAACTGACCTGGGTAGCTGCCTCTTTCTTCACTCAAGACCGGCCATATTTCATGTGTAGGCCACCATCCATCCATCCATCCATCCTTCCATCCACCCTTCCATCCTTCCATCCTTCCATCCATCCATCCATCCATCCATCCATCCACCCTTCCATCCATCCATCCATCTATCCATCCCTCCATCCTTCCATCCCTCCATCCCTCCATCCTTCCATCCATCCCTCCATCCCTCCATCCTTCCATCCATCCATCCATCCATCTATCCCTCCATCCTTCCATCCATCCATCCATCCATCCTCCCATTCATCCATCCTTCCTTCCTTCCATCCATCCATCCATCCATCCAGTCACTCAATCTTCCACCTGTCAAGCATGCTGTGTGTCAGATTTCTGTTTTAAAAAGTGTGATGTACAGAGTGGCTACAAAGACAAGCAGATCACAGACTTGTCCCGTGGAGCTCCCAGGGCAGCCCGGGGAGACTCAGGAGTGAGATGCTAGAGTACAGCAAATCTTTAAAGGCAGGAAAGATGTAGACACACAGGTCCCATCATAGATGGGCAGGGATCGAACTCCAAAAGACCCAGGCTCTGGACTCCAAGTTGGCCCCCCAGCTTTTTACTTTGCTGTTCATGGATTTGTTCAAAGCCTTTGGCCCTTTCCCTCCTCCACTTCTATCCCAGCTTATTTGGGGAAGATCTCCAAATATCTTCGCATGCCCATTAGTGCCAGGCAGAATCATAAACACAAAGTGTTGTAGAAATGCTTGCTGGTTGATATGATCAACCAATGGGGTAAGGCTGGCTGATGTTGCCAACCAATAGAGTAAGTGAGAAGATATGTATAGGTGCTGCCAGAGGAGCATTGTAGATTGTAAACTGTCAATGAGTGACCAGAAGACTCTGGTACAGTATAGGCCACATTGGTCCTCCTAGCATGGTATCTTATAAGGACAGTTGACCCAGAAGGCTCTGATGTACAGTATAGGCCACAGTATATCATGTATCCCATTAGGATAGTTGGTTACACCTTATTCTGTGACTCCAGTGATGCTGTCACTGCATTCTAAAGTACCCCCTCTCTTACATGCCCTTAAACCCCAAAGTAAGTCACCGCCCCTGAACATCCCAACAGGTTCCTCCACAGCCAGTTGGGCTGGTACATGATGCATGAAACCATGATCTATGGGATTTTCCAATTGCTGTGGTGTAAATATTCCCAGTGTGGCTAATTTCAAACTAGGAGTACGGCTTCACTGACTAGAGAGCTGAGAAACTGCTCCATACAAGAGGCCTGTGTGTGTTAACCAAACACAACATTGTTCAAGTGAGCCTCCCATTTGATGGCTCTCATTCCAGAAAGCTTCTATAATCAAAAAGGACATTCTGCCTTTGATTGATTTCGATTGTGCTGTCAAAAATTAAATGTACACGAGCTCATTCTCAGTAGAAGGCAGGAGGCAGCCTAATGCCTCTCCCGAGTGCTTGTTCTGATGAGTAAAGAATGACCAACTAGCTTTCAGAGACGACGAATCAAAACCAAGAACAAGATGCTGTTTTCAAGACTCGGCTTCCAAGATCCTCATTCTGCTTGCATTGCAGAAACAAAGCTTGTTTTTCTTTTCTTTTCTTTCTTTCTTTTTTTTGAATCTCTGTTGCTTCTGGAATTGAGGCCTGAAGACCTGAAGCTTATGAAACAGTAAAACTTCAGATAGTCTCATCCAGCTCTACTCCAGCTTGCAGTCCAGTAAATCTGTGCCCAAGGCATGATCCTGAATTCAAGACATTCCGTTCTACTGAGGGATTCTTGGTCCAGATGTGAAAATGTCCAGGCAATATTCAGGGTGCTAGGGAAATACGGACAAATCAGGTACAGAACATAGAACTCAACAAGAAACACAACCAGGCAGGAGCTTTTCTCTCACCCATCCTCCGTCTACCCTCTGCCTCCCTATTCTTATTTCAGGATCCTTCCTGCTCAGATGACCGCTGGATCAGTCTTCCAAGGACCAGAGATCTGGACTTGGCCTGTGTGGCCTTTGGAGCTAACACCCCATATAAGCCAAGGATGCGCTCAGCCAATACCCCCCCTCTGTTCTCTGGCTGATCAAGATGATCTAACTTCAAATATCAGCAATTTCCAGAGGCATGAGTTTCTGTGATGAATGCCTGCCTATCAGAGAGGAGAGTCCTCCTGGGAAGACCTGCCACTCTGAAGCCCAGCATCCCACCTTTTACACGGCCAGCATAGCTGTTTTACTGGCCTTTTCTTTTCTCCTTCTCAAAGTCACTGGAGCCCACTCACTGGGAGTCACCTCATGGGCTGGAGTGAGTTCAAAGACTCTGGGGTTCATGGCTGTACTGAGTGTCAGCTTTATGCTAACAGTTGTTGCTTTGACTGACGAGCCAACCTCTGAGAGCAACTCGCCAAAGTGACTTCTACGAGATGAGATCTGTGCTTCAACTTTTCTTTCAATCTCTGAGCAAGCCTGCTGCAACTTTGAAATACAGACACCAGGCATAATAGTTCTGCATTTACATGTGCTCCTTAAAAACCCTGGTGGGTTTGCTTTTCCATCCATGAAAGAAGAAACAATCCTTGGAAACACATTCATTTAAAGCCCATCTGTTGGCACCCTCCCCTGACAGGCATTGCAGTGGAGACACTCCTGATTTGTCTCTGCCTCCTCCAATGCAAGGACCCAAATTCATGAATGGAATTTTCCCCATAGATCCTATAATTAATCTCTGTCTCATTGGGAGAAAAGCACGGTTAGCAACAGTGCAGTCCATGAGTGGTAAGTAGCAGATACTGCACCTATCAGGAATGCATACACCGAGTTCAGTCTCCCATCATTAACTCTCCTAGGTGTCTAAAAAGACAGGGGGAGAGCAGATAAATGACCTTCTGTGATGCAACAGGGCTATGTGCTGTGGTCTAGAGGAGGACACATGGTGCATCAAGCTGGAGGACTTTCTGCTTAGTGTCCACTCCAGGGAGAACTTTCCTCCTCCATGTGCATCTGTAGCTGACTGGAGCAGGACTGGGGAGCAGCCTTCCTTTACAGGCAGGCCTCCACAGCGCCCTTCTGTGTGTAATGGCCTCTCAGCTTTCCTCTCCAGGTTGACAATTAACGTGGCTGCCATACTGGATTTTAGGAAGTGCCATTTTCCTTAAGTGGGCTCCATCTGTGAACTTCGCTGAGCCCTGGCACCCTCTGTGGGAGGCGGGGATAGCACACAGCTTAGCCATTAACTTGCTTGTTGGTAATTTCCATTCTCGTCTTGTCTGTAGGAGATTCCATCTGTGATGGGAAGTGTAGGCATGCAGTTCTGTTCCAGAACACAGTCGTTGATAGTTTGGACATTTGCTACCAGAGGCTATGGGTGTCACCTGCTTTTGGATGACGCACTGAAGACCATAATTTGCCCTTCAGAATCGAGTAAAAGGAAAACAAATGGAGCAAAAAGGGAGGAGAAGAGGAAGGGCCTTTTAGAATCTGGGTGTTCCTGACTTGAGCCTTAGACATGGAAATTATAATTTTTTTGCATGAAAGTTAAAACAATCTTTAGACAAAAAGTTCTCCTTCAAATTTCTTGGCATTTCCCCGTCTGAAGTAAGAGATACCTGATGTGGAGACATGCCATTGGCCCTCAATGGAACTGCCTGCTAAGATCTGAGTATGCTTCAGAGATGCGGCTTTGAGAAAATAATTAAGTCCAAGGGCTGCATTCTCATGAACAGAATTAGCAGCTGTGAAAGGAGCTGAAGGGAGCTCTGTGCTCCTTCTGTGGAATGAGGGTGCAGCCAAAAGCTATCTGGGACTGAGCTGGTTGGCGAGTGTTGGCAGCCAAAAAGAAACACACCAGGCTGGGAGTCTTGTAGAAGCAGGAACTCAACTCTATTGTGCCAACCTCTCTTGCTTATATAGAGAAGGCAAAGGAGGTGGGCACTTAGGTATGGGGAGAGATGATGTAGGAGGTGGGGAAGGGGAAGTCATGACTGACAGGGCCAATGGCATAGCTCCACATCAGCAATGACAGGGTAGAGGGAGGGCCAAACAGGTCTTGCTGAGTCACTCCTATGCAGAAGTGAGTGAGACAGGTCTCATAACTCGAGCCAGGCTCAAGTTTGTCCCCAAAGGCCCAAACCAGGGTCAGAATGGGGCCCAAGACTACCACTGCCGGGGACCCCACCCTCTCACCCTTGGGACAGTGGGAGGGGGAGAACACCCCAGTGCTCTTTGTCAGGGTCCAGTTCTGAGCTGGGGTCGAGTTCTGAGCTCTGGCCCAGAGCTGCCGCACCCCCAGCTTGGCTCGGCAACATGGCACCCAGTGAAGGAGGGCAGATGGGCGAGTCAGTGAGGAATCAGGACTCCACTGCTGTGAACCCAGGCCCCTGCACCCCACCCCTATGGCTGGGGCAGCCCCAGGCTGCATGCAGTGCTTCCCTCTGTGGGCCAAGGAGGTGTGCCCCACGACCTCCCAGACGAGGTGCTGAGGGCTGTCACCATGGCCACAGTGGTGGTGGTTGCTGTGCCACCACAAGCAGGAGGTCCAACAAACACAGAATCTAGCCGGGCAGTGGTGGCAAAGGCCTTTAATCCCAGCACTTTGGAGGCAGAGGCAGGCAGATTTCTGAGTTAGAGGCCAGCCTGGTCTACAGAGTGAGTTCCAGGACAGTCAGGGCTATACAGAGAAACCTTGTCTCAAAAAACAAAAAAAACAAAACAAACACGGAGTCTATTGGTACCTTGATCTTGGACTACAGAGTCTCCAGAATGATAAGTAATACATTTCTGTTCACAAATTGCATGAGATAGTATTGATTAATTTCTTTTGTTGCTTTGACAGAATACCTGGCAAAGATCAACTGAACTGAGGCAGCATAGTATTCAGGACTGCATGCTTGGTGATGCTGTGAGTCTTCTTAGTTAAATCTTTCTGAAAATCCCAGACATGCTCATCTTGGTGATTCTAAATCCAGTCTAGCTGACAATAAAGACTGAACTTCATACCCAGTCTAAAGCATTTTATTATAGGTTGCACTGAGACAACCCAGCCTGGGTTTCACCCACAGTGAACTCTATGGTTCCCTCTAAGTGACTCATCGGCCCCTTCAGCACAGACTGATGGATGCCTGGACATTTATGCCTTTTCCCCAGATGATCAATTCAAAAATAGTCATGCTATGTCACTTCCTTTGCTGTTGACTAGTTCAGTACCAGGTTTGAAGTAACCTCCTTCCTACACATGTTAGAGCTTCCAAGTCCTCACCCAAAAAGTCAAGGTATTCTCATTAAGAAATCAATTCTCAAACCTACATTCTCATGCTCAGTTTCTCTCCTGGGTACCGCTCCCTACAGGACACTGCCTATAGAATCCTGGATCCCTGCTGTGGGGAGGACTGTCCTGTTCCTCCTAGGAAACTGTTTACAGGGTTGTTGTACAAGACTAACACTAGATAGGATTCAATTTTTACAACATAATTTGATTCTGTCCTTCAGCCCTCTCAGCCTCCAAGGCAGTTGGGTAAGAGCACCCAGTGCTGCTGGTTCATGTTCTCACCACCCCTACTTACTCAGATTCTAGACAGAGGACAAGTTACCCAACCAGTATTCTTCCTCATTATTCAGCCCTGTTCCTGCCAACTCTGCCTCTGAACCATAAAAAGGAACATTGTAACAGCACAAATGTGTGGTTTTGCAGGATTGTCCTTCTCTGAACCAATCCACCCTGTGGACCCCACATGATGTCTAAAGCACTGATCTACCTCATTTCCCTGTCAGAAACATGGAACAGCAAGACAATGCACTGCCTTTAAAATAATTGCCAAGATTTGGCTAAATGTTTATGAATCTGTGTGATTTAGCACTGTTAAAATTCCCAGAATTTTTACTTTATTTGCCCGCAGCCTTGATAGAGCCTGGGCTGGATTGGAGTGTTTTTCCTCCCCCTAATTTGTATCTACCCAGAACTTCAAAATGTGACTTCATTGGTGAATATAACTGGCTAAATTAAGATGAGGTCATCCTGGATTAATAAACCTGATCTAATGGCTAATGTCATTAATGTCATAAAGCCATTCAGGGAGCATAGAGACACACAGAGCAAAATGGCAATGTGAAGACGGTATCGGGAATCAGTTACGATCCATAAGGTAAGGATTCCAAGGATTGTTAGAAGCCACCGGACCCTCGGACCATGGAGTCACTTCACACAGCATTTGGAAAGCCAGTAGCTCCACCAACATCTCAACATCAGCTACTTAGGCCCCAGAACTGTTAGCTTGGTGTTCTAAGCAAATGTCCATTGTTTTAAGAAAGCCTGGTAATTCATCATGCAGCCTCAGGAAACCAGCTGTCACCTACTATGCACTGCCTGCACCAGCACATGGGCCTGAGAAGCCCATCCCTCTCGACCCCGATGCCTATATAGCTCTCAGAATTCAATCAGTCCAAACGGTCCTGTGTACCTAGAATGGGCTCTCTGCCCATTTCTTTTGTGTACTTCATGTCATAGATTTCCAAACTGTTTCCTTCTAGAATGAGACCTATGCATGCCCCGCCTGATACTTACCTGTTAGTGGAGATCATTTAATGTGCTTGGCACATACATGTCCTGGAGGGCTTTCCAGTCATAAGAAAGGACAGAGCCAGGTGTGTGCTAGCACATACCTATAACACCCAGGAGGCTGAGGCAGGAGGATTGCAAGCTTGAGGCCAGCCTCACATACTTTGTCTCAAGCACCACTTTCACAAAAAGAGAGCGAGAGCGAGAGCGAGAGCGAGAGCGAGAGCGAGAGAGAGAGAGAAAGGATGGATGGATGGATGGATGGATGAAATCTCCCCTTTTATAGAAATGTCCTTCAGGCTTGCTGTAGTGGGGAACAGGTGGCTTGAAGAAAGGTGACCAACTAGGAAGGACTGTTCCCATTTACTTAGCTTTTCCAGATAAACTTCAGCTTATTCAAACCCATAAAAAAATACATATGGATACCACAAAATTCCTATATTTATATTATTCATTTAAATATTCTTTTTAGGGTTGGGTGTGGTGGTGCATTCCTTGAATTCCAGCCCTCTGGAGGCAGAGGTATGACTCTGAGGCCAACCTAGTCTACATAGTGAATTCTAGGTTAGCTATGGCTACACAGTAAGATATATCACACACACAAAAATTACGAAACAAATATTCTTTTTATTAAACATTTTTGACAGCTTTATCAAAGTATAATTGGTGTGTAATAAAACGCATGTTTAAAGTCCACAAATTGGTGTTTTCACACTTGTATACACCCTGGGAGTTAGTCTTGCCATAATCAAGATAATGAATGTACTTAGCAGTTTCAAAAGTTTCCTTGGGTTCTGTTTTAAAATGATGCTAAAATTTGAATAAAAGCATTCATGTTCACCACTTTAAGTGAACAGTGGTGGGCATTAAGTGTATCTGTAACCCTGTAACTGTCGCTGCTTGCTTGCTCCTCCTCCCTCACTGAAACTTCTCCCTAGACAGTAGCCCCCGAGGCATTCTACCCTTCTCACACCCACAACTGAGCAATTACACTCATCACACAAGGGAACTAGGAAACACTGACTGACTGACTGAAATAATCATGGATCCGGTAGTGTTTCTGAATTTCCCACTTTTAAAAACATGGTGGCGCATGCCTTAAATCCCAGCACTTGGGAAGCAGAGACAGGCGGATTTCTGAGTTCGAGGCTAGCCTGGTCTACAGAGTGAGTTCCAGGACAGCCAGGGCTACACAGAGAAACCCTGTCTTGAAAAACCAAAATAAATAAATAAATAAAAACATGATTTACTTTAGTTTTTAATTATGTGTATATGTGTGCACGCTGATGTGCAGGTGCCCCAGGAGACCAGAGGAAGTTGTCAGATCCCCTGAAACTAGAGTTGTGAGCCATCAGACCTGGGGTCTGGGAACCAAATCTGGGTCCTCTGGAAGAATAGCAAGTGCTAACTGCTGAGCCATCTCTCCTCCTTCAGAATAGTTTGGGTTTTTTTTTGTTGTTGCTGTTGTTGTTGTTGTTTGTTTTGGTTTTTTGGCAAGGGACAATATTCTACTGTATAAAATATTCGATGTGACATTCTTCTGATGTTGGGCAGCAGGAGAGAGCCTCAGGTCCTACTCAACATGCAAGTCTACAGGGTTGATAAGCTATGGTATTGAGTGTTTTAAATGCATTTCTGAGAACACATTATCAGTTTACAACGAGTCTCTCTACGTGTAACCTCATTGGAGAGAGAGAGAGAGAAAAAACAAACCAAATTGAACTGATTGATTTTCAGACCTTAAACCAATTTGACATTATAAACCTGTGATGAAGAATTCTTTAACACATTGTTTAATTCTGTTTTCATATATATTGTTATGGACCCATGTGCTTGTATGGGTTACTGTCCATGTCACTGCGATAAAATTCTCCGATGAAAGCAACTTAAGAGAGAAGGGGTTTGTTCATTCTGGCTCATAGTTAGAAGGTATATCATGGCAGGTAAGTCATAGTGTCAGGAGCAAGAAACAGGTTGTCCATGTATCCACAGACAAGAAGCAGAGATATGAATGTCGGTGCTCATCTGTCTTGGGCCTTATACAAAGTCAGCCTAGGACCCCAGCCTAGGAATGGTGCCACATGAAGTTAAAGTGGGCCTTCCAACCTTAAAATCTAGATCATCCCTCACTGGCACCTTCCAGTCTGACCTGTCTAGATC